>CAJNIZ010032146.1:7833-66248 GCA_905231905.1 Symbiodinium pilosum | reverse complement strand
GGGTGTAGGGTTTTTAGGGGTTTAGGGGTTTTAGGGTTTAGGGTTTTCAGGGTTTAGGGTTTAGGGTTTTTATGGTTGAGGGTTTAGGGTTTTTGGGGCTTTGAGTCTGCAAGGTTAGGCCCGACAGCCGTTGATAAAACTGTTAGCATTCGTGGTCTTAAGACTCCGCGCCCTAACCTCTGACCCCCTATTTGACCCCATGCTTATAGGCTTTGACACCGCTTTTGGATATAGGCCTGCAACAAAACCCTAAGCCCTAAATAGCTTCCATTTTCTTTCCCATTATCCCTATCTAACCCTATTACCTATATCCGGGCCTCACGGAGTGTAGAAGTCAACAGAGTGCACACGAATCGCGTCGGGATCGTGCGCCGTTCTTGTGATGCTGTGCAAGCGAGCCCCTCCCCCTAAAATGACCCCCCCACCTGCTACAATCATCACACGGTTTAGGGTTTAGGGTTACAATCAGTACTGCCCCCAAATAGTAGTTTCCCAAAATAAGTGGACCATAATATAGACCCAAATATACTATAATCCGTATTATAGGGACCCCCAAAAAGGTACCCCTAATTTTGGGAATCCCCCATATGATGTTGCTATGTTGGATTCTTTACTCCTAGGGCGAGGGGGCGGGGCTATGACTAGGGGAGGGGGGCTTTTGAGTTCCCAAGGGCTCCGGGTACGGTACATCAATAGGGTTTCCATAGGGTTATAGGGTTTAGGGTTTAGGGTTTAGGGGGTCCATAGGGTTATATAACTAGGGATAGTGGAAATCAAAATGGAAGCTACTATTTAAGGTTTAGGGTTTGGGGTTCAGGATGAATTGGGCTGATCCTATATTTGTGTTTTGGGAACAAAGTATATCCTGAACCGGAACCCTGCAGCCTAAACCCTAAACAGTGAGCCCAACAATTTGAACCCTAAGCCTGAAACCCTAAATCCTAAAGCCCTAAACCTGAAACCTCAAATCCTAAGCCCTAAACCCTAAATCCCTAAATCCTCTACACCTTCAAACCCTAAGCCCTGAACCCTTAACCCTCTAAACCCTTCTAAACCCTTCTAAACCCTCAAACCCAAAACCTTAAACCCCAAATCCCCAAACCCTCTAAGCCTTCAAATCCCGGAAGGAAAGGGTGGGGCGCAGTCCTTCAAGTGGTGGCCTCGAGGTTCGGATCGGGTCTCGATTTAAAAGGGTTTAGGGTTCAGGGTTTTAGGGTTTAGGATTTAGGGTTTAGGATGTTGGATTTAGGTTTCAGGATTTGTGGGCAGATTTTCGAGGTACGGGTTCAGAAATTCTGGAAGTGGGACCCGAAGCAATTGTGATTTGAATGGTGTTGAGGCTTCAGGATTTCAGCTCTGGGTGGATATCTTTACTGTTTTGAGCTGTTTTGATGCAATTTTAGGATTCACAATTCTAAGTTTGGGGTTTAGCGCGATATCTTGTTTGAGTCTTTTTCATGTTGTTTTGGGTTGCAGGGTTTTAGGTCCGGGGTTTATGGTTCAGGATTCTGGGTCAAGGCTTAGGATGTCAAGTTTGGGGAGCTTCTTTGCTTAAGCCCTGATCCCCCACACTAAATCCTAAGCCCTAAAAAAAAGGGGCCTAAAAGCCCGTAACCTTGAATGTAGGGGCAGTGCCTACCTCCAACCCAAAACCTTAGACCCTAAACCCCCTGAACTCCTACACAGGCTGTACATAGGTCCGAGTGTATCCCGTGCCTCAATGGCAGACATCCCTACTCCACACCCAGACCCCATATGCCCGCCCAACAGATAAGGGGCCTTACAGGTGTTAGAGCTCTATCTGCGCAGACCAACAGTTTTTTCTTGAATTCACTCTGCCATGTAAATTTCTTATGGCATGCACGCCAGTAGCCCATCATAATAGCCTGGCCTAGTAACCCGCTATTTAGGTGCCTGGACGAGACAGAATTATGAGCTTTATCCTTAAACCCGAGCACATCCCAAACCCCTGGGAGGATAGAAGAATTAGATCCCCTATATAGACCCATTATATCCCCTATATAACCCGTATATAATTCCCAATTATGGTTCTGGAGGATCTAATTTTTGGATCCTATTGGGGGTCTGGGATAAGGTGCAATCCAGCCAGCAGGACCCCCAACATCAACCCTAAGCCTCTAGGAAGAAGCTTAGTGTTCCATGGGTTCAAGTAGTTCTCCCCTCTACACTACCCCCCCTAGGTTCCCCCCGTAATTTTACACTTATTCAGGGATATTTAAGCTTAATTAAGGTTAATTAAGGGGGGAACCTAGGGGGGTAGTGTAGAGGGGGGTACTACTTGAACCCATGAGTGTTGCGTCCGGTCCCGACGGGTCCAGGTACCTGAATAGCATACACTCAGGCAAAATAATCTTCATAGACACTCTTGATCAAGGATACCTTGAACCATATGCGGGTGCAGAGTATCATATAGGGTATATTCTAAACCCTTAAAGCCTTAAACCCAATCCTAAGCCCTAAACTTGAAACCCCAAATCCCAAATCCTAAATCCATAGGTGAAGCCCTAAACCCTAGACCCTAAATTCTAACCCTAAACCTCGAACCCCAAACCCTAAATCCTAAACCCGAAGCCCTAAATCGCTAAATCCCTAAACTATCGGTCTAGCCGGGTATATCTGAACCCTTGGGGTCTCCTTTTCACCGGCTGTGCCTCTGAAGCCATGTCTGTGGGCGCCCGACTCCACGCACAGGTGTGGGGCAAGGGGGTTTAGGGTGTTGGGTTTATGGATTAAGGTTTAAGTGTAGGGTTTAGGGATTAAGGTCTTGGGTTTAGGGATTAAGGTTTAAGTGTAGGATTTAGGGTTTAGGGATTAGGGTTTAGGGATTGGGTTTAAGGTTCTGATGGTTCCTAGACTCCAGAAGTAGGTAAAACCTGGGGCCACAACCCATAAAAAGAGCCCAAAGAATATGTTTCTTTTGAGTTTAGAAAGGTTTTCGGGGTTAAAGTGCTTTTTGGGGTGTTCGTGAAGGCTGTTAGAATTTGAGGATCGGCTTGGGGTGTGCGGACGAGCTAAAGCATGAGCATGCAGTGGATTTCAGTGGCAACAGCTTTCGGAAGTTTCAGATTTCACTCGTGAGTATTGCGTGTGTTACATACCTTCAGATATTCATCTAGATTAGGGCCTCAGGGTATCAAACTTCTATAGCCCCGCACATACAATTTTTCAAAATCTCGGCATCATGCAACGCACGCCTGGCCAAAGACCCCAGAATAGCAGCCCTAGATCTTAAGCCTTGACTTTTGACCTAGCGTTTATGGTTTGTGCCCTTCCCCACACATCCTCTGATCGCTATAGACCTAAGCTTCAAGCCCCAAATGTGAGGTTTCTCCTCAGAACGTGTAAGCCCTAAGCGTTATACACCCTAAATTGTCAACACTAGGCTCAGAGAGGGACCATTCAGGGGTGGCTTAGGGGTCCCTCCTGTAGGTTAGTATAGTCCTTACTGCATTCCCCAAGAACCCGTGTCCAGTAAATTTTGTAGGAGATTTTGACTGTAGCTCTAAACGCTGAACCCTACACACCCAAAATTTTACGCCTTAGGAGTCCAGCGCTCAGCTGGAGGGAACGCTGCTGGTAGTGCTGGCTGCATGTACTTTCGCGCTGGTTGCCTTGCGCCCCGGTTATACACGAAGGGTCCAGGTGCCTCGAAGGGGCGTCCGCGTGTGTATGCGTATCTACATATTATGTATATGTGTATGTATACATATGTCCAAATGAAAATTCACGTGCCTACATATGTTTCCTTGCTTCAGGTTTAAGGTTGGGGGTTGGGTGTCGCAGTTGGCGTGTAGTGGTGCGGTGCCTGCTTAGCATGTCGCTGCTGGAGTTGTTTTTTGTTTCAGGTACCTGGACCCTGTCGTACAGGCTGTCGGGTTCAGGGAGTAGAGCTTCTGGCATATCTTTTTCGAGAGGTTGCAAGGGGTCCTCCCTGGATGACACTATTTTATTGGGTTCAAGTTTGAGGTGTTTGCCCTAATTCCCTGTACCGGATCCATATCACCTTTTTTCGGGAGCATGAAGTTTTTCCACGTAGCCTTGAGCCGTGTAAGCCCTGAACCCGCAGCCGAGAGCCCAGAACCCCATACTGCCAGCGGAGGCTATGGGACCAATGTTTAGAGTTCAGAGTTTAGGAATTTGCTGCGGAGTTGAAGTTAGGGTGCAGGGTTTAGTGTAACCTCGCCTTTAGAGGTCAGCTGCAAGCAGGGCGAACCCTAAATCCTAAATCCTAAACCCAAGTTCTAAGTTCAACCTTTGATTGAGGATCGTGCACAGAGACCCCCTGCCGCTGCTTGTGGCTACTGCCTCGCAGCTGCAACGTAGTTTAGGGTTTAGGGTTTGGGGTTTAGGGGCTTAGGGGTTCAGGGTTTAGGGTTTAGGGGTTCATTGTTACTTAACAGCGGGTGAAAGGTAGGAGAAGCACATTTACAGATAGCTACAGCCTTATGTGGATCGGGAGGAACATTTCAGAGAACACCAATATATACCCTATTATAATGTAGCAGTCTCCATGTTCTTTTACATTATCCCCCATGAAAGGCCCTAAGCCCTAAACCCTAAACCCAAAAACCAGTAGTGTCATGTGTCAGTTAAACTCTTCAGGGCTATGGGCATGCGGTTTGGATTTTGCGGATCAGGGCTGGAACTTAGGGGGTTTAGGGCTCAGGGCTTAGGGTTTAGGGCTTAGGGCTTAGGGCTTAGCATTCAGTAGGGCTTTAGGTGGTGGTTTATTGATGTCTGTTTGGTGAGTATCAGGTTTTTTTACATGCCAAGTAGCGGTCCTGACTTTACGGTCAGAGTTCTGTGTGTTGTGTGTTCTAGGTTTCTGGGGTTGCTTCTTGGGTTTTGAGGTTTGTGTACAGTTCTGGGTATTCAGGTTTCGGTGTTTCAGGGTTTCGGTTTAGGGCATCCACGCCTTCAAAGGTTGAGACCTTAGGACAGACATTTTGGAGCCGTAAGACCTAAACCACTTCTCTTGAAGTCTCCTCGGTTTCATGGCTCTGGGGGTTTCAGTTGAAAGGGATGGTCTGGATTCTGTCACCCGAGCCAACAATCAAAGAATGTCATACAGAAACGCCCTGCAGCTTTGTGAGCGGTCGCCAAAGCACAATAAAGAGGATTTCCTCATTGAAAGGGTATATCCACCTCTATTGTTGCCTCTACAACGGTAGTTGTTTGACGAATGAACAAATGAATCCTCCCCCCAATAGCTGTTGCAGAAATGTCTATGGACACTAAAACCTATAAACCCTACATAAACCCTAAACGCAAATCCTAAAACCTAAACCCTAAATCCTGAACCCTAAGCCCTATACCCGAAACCCTAAAACGTAAATCCTAGACTATACAGTAAACCCTAAACCCCGCACATGCCATTCCTGAACACACATCCCAAGCCTCAGGTTTTTCCAGCCCCATGGAATTCAAACATGGGCCCTTTCAAGGGTTTAGGGTTGAGGGTTATAGGAGATATACATGTTCACAGGCGCCGATGGAAGGATATCATAGGGGTATGTTGGGTGCTTTGGGGATATTATTGGGATACGTTGGGTCTAGGATGCCCAAAGATCGGGTGCCCTCTCTTGCAGGGTGTGTACATACACTGAGGGTTGCAGCTTTGGCACTAACACCTGCATATATGTGCAGGCACGTAGAACAGTCCTATCCCAGCTGTTCCAAAGTCTGTAAGCCCAATCTACAGGGGAGGGCAAAACCCAAGTCATGACCCAGAAAGTCCAACATCCCTTAATTAGGGAACATACCCTAAAACATATTAGGGGCCCCTAATATGATTTAAGGTATCTTCCCTAATTAAGGGATATTGGAGTTTCTGGAGAGAGCATTTCATATAGCCTTTTACACCTTGACCCTCCAAGTGTCCTTACCTGGGACTCTATAAACCGAAGCCCTAAACCCTAAACCGGCTAGCGGTAGCTAGTTGGCGGCCTAGGCCAAGATGGACCCCAGAGCTATATGCTAGACACGAACAGAGTCGCCGGGGTTGTAAAACAACGCTAGCGGGTGTTGAGGCCATGACAGGGGGTAGCTGGAGTTTCTTATGACCAGGGTTTAGGGTTCAGGGAGACGGCATACACCCGAAGCCCAACCCACAAAATCAACAGCTAGGCACTGTTGATGGAAGCAGTTCTCTACCACCCCACACGTCCTAAATCCCAAGAAGGAGAACAGATTCAGGGACCTGAGGTCTCCAACCCCCTAACTACAGGTATTTGGACCCTTACGGCATGCCCTGAAGTCAAGCAACGGTATGGCTGCCAGGAGTGTCGTTTTCTGGTGAGCTGGGCTGTCGCCATTAGCTTCATGCTTATGTACAAATCGCAACGTGGAGCCTAGCTTGCACTCTTGGGCCCATTGCTTGCCCTCCCCCTAACCGGTTTAGGGTTTAGGGTTTCGAAGCCCAAAAGGGGCGTACATAGACTCTATCCTTTAAGAAGGGTCTAAGCTTCGGGCTTTGAGGTTCAGAGATTGAGGTCTGATTCAACCCTAAGCCTTGAGGGGCGGGTTTTTGGGGGGTTGGATTGAATGTCAGGGTGTTGATGAAATTGTTGGGGGATTGTAGGCTCCACAAGTTTGCCATGTTTTACATACTTGTGGAATATTAAGGAGCCTTGAAATTGGGGTCTTATACGCTATGTAAGTTAGAAGTGTAAGATAATGCAGGGGCCTGTGTAATTAGCGAGCTTATCATCCTAGATTCCTTGGAGCCCAGACCCCTGATTAACAGACCCCCTCCCCTTCATAGGGATTATAATCGGGATCCTAACATTTAGGCCCTTCAAAGGAGAGGGTTTATTAATCATGGGTCTACGCCAGGCCGAAACCCTAAACCCTAAATAGTAGTTTCCATTTTGTTTTCCATTATCCCTATATAACCCCACTATTATAATTACCTTATAATCCCTGTATAAGCCCTATATAACCCATTATGGTCCCAGGGGCTCTTGGCTCTTGGGCCAGGAAAAAGCAATCTTGTCCCAAGCCCCTTCTTGAGCAGATGAGCATAACCTGAACCCCAAAAGTATGTAGAACAATGGCCTTTTGTGCTATCTTTAAGGGCTCGGAGCTATGATTTTACCTATTTTGGGGGTCCAGGAAGCACTCAAGGTGCCAGGAAGGCAATGTCAGGTCGCGTTGCGGGGGTGGTAAATTTGTTCGAGAACTTCGTGGTGACTCCTCAGAAAGGGGTAGGGTATAATTTACCAGGAGGCCAGGCGAACTACCAAACGCAATAAGGCCTGAACCCGAGGCGCTCAATCCAAAACCATACCTACCAGGACCCTCCTTGCACCCTTGGGTTTTTCGTTCCGAAATCAGGAGTATATGGGCTGTTATTATGAGCATGTGGGAGGTCTACTGTAGGTGCAACTGTGTTATGGGTGCCCTAACCACCCCCCTATGCTGCCGTCACGTACCTGATTAACTGGGCTTATTAAGGGCTAGTTGAGCTTAATAAAGCAGATCTTTTGGCGGGACACTAGAGGGGGGTGGTTAGGAAAGCCCAGAAATATTTCGGAAGATTGCAGTTTGTTCCTGTAATCCTTACGTAAAGGGCATGCATGCATTTGCTACTATCATTTGGCAGCTGTAGAGATCCTACACCCCCAAACCCCTGAAAACATACATTCTAAAACCTTAAACCCTCAGACCCTGACCCTCAAGCTATTCACCGCCAAACCCGCAAACCCCAAACCTTGAAACCGTCCACCCTAAACCCGTACACCAGAAGGATTGTTTTGGTTTGGCCCCCCTGAGCTGCGCGTTGCGCTCCACGGCGATTTTCTTGGGGGCTGGGCCTGAGTGGTCGGGAAGTTTACCACGCTCGCTATGTAGGGCATTGGGTTTGTGTGGGGGTTTGCCAAAATTATGGGTACCATTCTGGGAGGTCCCCAAAATGAGGGCTATAGTATGTTGTGGTCTCTATATTGGGGAACCCCATTTTCGGGAATCTACTATATAGATATATATCGTGCTGTATTATCGCCATGAGTGTGCTATAATCCCCAACAATCAAAGAGCGCTTCCCCTTTTCAGATTCCCCTTTTTTCCGTTCTCTTTGATTCTTTCCAAGGGCTCCAAAAACCTTCGTTCCGAGCCCTGAACGATAAACCTTAGGAGGACCCCCGACCCTGAAAATAGTGGCATAGTCGGAACATAAGAGGACCTTAACATAATCCTTATTATCCCTTAAGGTCACTATGATTGGGTGGGGGGTCCACCTAAGCTAAACCCTAGAATGGGCAAATGGTGACGACCTCACCGCGCCCTTGCCCAAACGGTTGTTTCTTGTCCCAAGTTTGGCTTCTATTGATCAGAACTGGATTTAGGGTTTTAAGGAATTTTTAAAAGGGAAGTTTACAGTAGAAGTACGAGCCAAGCAGCTGGCCAAGCAGCTGAGACAGCAGTCCTTCTGCAACGTATCGTTTTTGATTTGTTACTTGTGAGGTTCCAAGGTTAGCCTAGCAAACATTTATTGGCTGTTAAAGGATGGAGGAATGAACTTGTGTATATCACATTAACCGGGATCTTTGTTATCTACTTCAAAATGCGATCATCCGGGTTTTGGGACCGCGCCAAAAGACACCCTGAGTTTTTGGGAAAACCCGCCGCCACTTAGCAATCATGCCTCTACCCCAACTACAGCACTCATGGGACTTACAGATGAGCTATAGTCTAAATTCCTTGAATGGGGTTATATAGGGATTATATAGGGGAGCATTATAGAGGTTATCAAGGGGGATACTAGGAGTTTTTTTACCCCAAACCCTAAACTCTAGCTTATGAAGTGGGATGCTAGGAGTTTAGACTACAGCTCGAACGGGCTTCAATCTCCATTTCCAAACAGGCTCGACCTTTTGTAGGTTTCAAGGTTTACTGTAGGGCTTCGGGCGTAGGATCTCCAATCATCAGAATTAGGCTTTAGGGTCTTGGGTTTCAGGTTTAGGGTTCCAGGTTTAGGGTTTTAGGTTTAGGGTTTAAGGTTTAGGGTTTGGGGTTCGGAGTTTAGGGTGTAAGGTTTAGCGTTCAGGGTGGCATAGCAGATCCTAAGCCCTGAAACTTGAACCGTTTCCATTTTTTGCCGGGGATTCGCAGGAATAAGCCGGAATAAGGGAATACAATCCTTATATGAGCAAAAGTCTAAACTCTTTAAAGGAGGCTATATCGGGGATTATATAAGGGACTACTTTTGGGGTTATTAAGGGTGATACTATACTATGAGTTTAGATTCTGGCTCATATAATACATTTCCTTATTCCCTACTAACCACCAGGAAGTTGTTTTCTCCTCCATTCCCTGCTAACTGAAAGTAAGCGGCCGCGAGCGGCAGAGTACGTTAGTCAGTAGAGAGCTCAACTGAATCCCAGAAAGGGTTTAGAGGATGTAGGGTTGATCATTTTCTTTGACCTCAAGAGACCCCAGAAGGTTAAGGAGCAGTGTTCTTGTTTTGCTGCGTGTAGGCAGCTATACTACCTCAACAGATCCCCCGAGGATGTAGAATAATCGAATTTCTGGCTGCTTTAGGCAGTTGTTTTACCATTGTTTTGGGTCCAGGTAGATACAAATACTGCCCTGTATCCGGAAACTTAAGCGTAAGCCTGTAATCCAAGTTCAGCTGGTCCGAAAGTAATCCCTCAACGACCTCCCCATCACCATGTCCTTCTGTACAAGGATCATGCTGATTTCGGGAAAGCCCTGTCCCCGAACTCTAAGCCCACCCGGTACATACCTACACATATATGTATATATATGTATGAAATATATTTATACATATGTGTACGTATCACAGTTGCCGCGCATGCTTGTTTTTCGATGATGCTGTTGCCTTTGTCCCCAAGATACTCCTTCTTACCCCAGGCCCATTCCCCAGACCCTAAGACGGGATCTAAGGGTACCTCTTTCAACCTATTCCTCCAGGCTTTTGATGAAGTGTGCCAGCTCCTTCGGGTTCATCCTACTCTGGTGGAAAGCCATAAGGGAGGCGCCAGTCGGTAACCTGCCTGTTGAGGGTTTAGGATTTGCGGCATCGGGTTTATAAGGTTTGGGATTAAGGGCTTGGGTAGGGGGAAGGAGGTAAGATTGAGGGCTTGGGGTGCGGGAGTCAGGGTTAGGGTTCAGGATGTCTGGATTAAGGGCTGAGGACATTAGGTTTAGGATGTAGGATTCAGATTGAGGTTGAAGGTTTAGGGTTTGGATTTATAAGCAACCATTACGTATATAAGGATCTTGATCTACAAGAAGTACAGTAGTTACCCTAGACTTTACACTATTTGTGACAGCTAATTACTCTATTTCTGGTTGCTTGGGTGCCCAGGTCGGGATTAGGTACGGATCGTGGTTTGAGGTTACGGTTCTGGTTTAGGGAGGGCTCATGGTTGAGGATTGCTCAAGGACTTAAGAGGCTTGAGGGGCTAGGTGATTTCAGCTCATGACCAAAGTTGAGGGTGAGGGGTGGAAGCCTTGAAGGATTTAAGGTGAAGGTTCATGGTTGAGGAACGCGCTTCAATTTCTATTCCCAAACCCTTAAACCCATTCTCCAAAGTACACGTGTCACAGGTATTCCGTGTTTGACCAAACCCTAAGCCCCAAACCCTAGGCCTTGTAAGCACTAAGCCCCAGACAGCAGCCGCCAAAGCGACGCAGCCAAGGCGACTGCATTGCAATCATCTACACGTCGAGCCTAGGCTATATGTGGGTGGTTGTCAGAATTTAGGGTTTAGGGTTTAGGGTTTAGGGTTAGGGATAAAGGAAAAGAAAATGGAAACTACTATAATGGGTTATATAGGGGTTCTATAGGGTTTAATATAGGGTTATAAGGGTGGTTGTCAGAATTATGGTCCCTTTTTGGGTCCCTATTATAATACGGCCCCTAATATTTAGGGTACCCCAAAAGGGACCATAATTTTGACAGCCATCCATGTATGTTTGTGATGAACGGACACATGTATACAATTGTTTAAGTATGAATATATATAATGTATATATTTGTAGGCATATATGTAGGTAGTATGAATGTATGTATGTAAGTAGGTAGGTATGTAGGTGTGTAGCTATGTAGGTATGTAGGTATGTAAGTATGTAGGTATGTAGGTATGTAGGTACGTATGTACGTATGTGCGCATGCATGTATGTGTGCACGTATGTATGCACGTAACCATGCATGCATGGCTAGGTGGATAAATTGATGGATTGATGGATGTTCGCAGGGTTTAAGATAATATGGTTATATACACACATGTGATGTAGGTTTGTAGGTGTTAAGACCCAACACCATAAACCGCCCGGAACAATCCAGGCACCCATGTAGGATGTACTTGAAGAGCGAAGGGCTTCTTGCAAAGGACTTTGGGGGCCTCTTTAATGTGATTTTGGGGTATATACATGAATATGATATATGTATATGGTTATGAAAGGATATCAAGGGAACGGCATACTGGCTACGAGATCTGCAAGTTATCAACAGCTTATTACCGTACTTTGGAGTCGTTCTTTTTCACTCGCCTGGACAAATAAAGAAGTTCAAAACGCCACTCTTCTTTGTAACGAGGACCATATCAGTTTCCATGCTTGCATGGGCGGAGCCTGGAAAATTGTTTGGGGTTTGGGGGTTATAGGGCGGGCACAAACTTCTAATTGAAATGGGGAAGACCCAGGCCCTAAGTTTCCTGGAAAAGGAAAGCCTTACGGCATCAATGTCCAGTTTCCGATCCCTAAGCCTCGGGCTTCAACTTTCAAGATCAACTCAACCTAAAATCAAAATCCTTCACCTTAATTATGTTTTTTCTTTCAACTAATGCTCCGAAATTCACCTGATTCAAGGGTTGAAGGCGCAGACACTTTCCGACAACCAAATATTCTCGAGAACCTAAAACTTACAAGTGCCATCACCGCAAAACCAATTTAGGCACAGTTGGATACATGCACCCTGATCCCTCAATCGGTGTTCTGCACATGAGGGATGATAAAAAACCCCNNCTTGTAAAACGATAAGAGTAAAAACCAACGATAGCAGGATTAAGGGTCATTTAGATGGGTGGGGGTTTTCATCACCCCTCACATGGACATTTACCTACTTCCTTAGACCCTGAAAAGTGGTACAGATGCCCACATGTTTGGTACGAAGCCCTTTTTACACCGATACTTAAGTTACCCCAGGTATTTCAAAACCCCGGAACCCTAATTGTACTAATCCCTATTATCGACCCTCCAGAATCTCAGGCTCCGTTTCATTTTCCATCGGTATGTCCATCGGTTTTCGGTTACAATGCATGCGACCCTACAAACCCTTACATGTACCCGTGTGCCGATGTCACACGACTTTCCTGAAGTTCGGAAGAAAACCATTCGTTGATTTTATGATATCCCTATATTTTTTGTGTTTAACGTGGGGCATTGCATGGGATATCCCTTTTTATCTGCCTACCTATTTGCTGATGTTCTTGTGGGACTCTACTAGGACACCTATAGGCCCACAAGCCCTAAAACCAGAAACCCTCAACCCTTAAACCCCTACCTGAACCCTAAACCCTACAACCCTGAGTCCTAAACCCTGAAACCCTACACCCTCGGCCCTAAAGCCTTTGGCCATTGGGCCGAGGCCAATTCTCACATCGCTGCTCTCGCGCTTCTTCCTTTCGGAGCTCTTGCCGCTTCAGTCCCTTCCTTGGTTAGTTTTATAGGGGAATATAATGTAGGATACGGGGTTTAGGGTTTAGCTATAGGGTTCTGCCTTAGGGTTTTGGGCTTAGGGTTATATCATCATCATCATATACCCATTATAATGCGGGTCCCCCTTCTGTAGTGTTGTTACTACCATTTCCTCATTCTGGGAGCAATAACATTGGCCAAGTCCCACAAATATATGTATATATATATATACATACATACTCAGGACTTCGGGCTTAGGATTTTTCAAAAGTTCTTTTCTCAAGTTATGGCTCTAAATTTAAGCCTTTAACCCTAAATATTATCCCTAATTATCGCGAATTGTTGCCAGTTTTCATGGCCCCTGGGGTTATTGAGTGCCATGTGATACATTTCTACAATGAGGCTCCCAATTTTCCAGATGGTCCCCAAACCATGCACGGTTCAGCCCTCAAGGTTACTAGGTCTTTGCTGAGCTACACATGTTTTCAAAGTTTTTTTTGAAAGCCTAAGCAGTTTCGGGCAACCGGCCAAATAGGAACCTCCAAAGAAGCCTTAGATTCGAGAATGCACCTGTGCCTTTTGATCCCAGCCCTAATAGGTTTTAAGCAGCGGTTGGGGAAATTCTTGGGGTCCCTAGGGCATGAAGGATTGGAAAAGCAGGGTCTAAGAAACTTCCGCGTCAGGTTCCCACTGCAGGTATTGCTGGTCTGCGCTGGAGTTGTCTTGATTCTGAACCCGCCCGTGCTCATGGGTGCGCCGAAACTTGCCCTGAATCACAGCAAAGGCAAAAGCCGTAAAGGGTTGAGCAGTATAGGGTTAAGTTTGGTGGCTTCCGGTGGTTTAGGGATCTAGGTACCAAACATGAAAGCCTCAATCGATACTGGTTCTGAGTATTCAATCGTTTGGGTGCCCTCCGTCATTTGCAATGTTTGTTTGCCAGGTCAGGGTGATGTAAGACAGATTCTGGCGGTGATGTAAAACAGACTCTGCACAGCTTAGAAATAAAGTTTAGAGTGCATTGAAGGATCCTGGGATTTTCTGGAGGTGTAGAGTGGTTGCACAGGGATTGTAGGTCTGTTCCTCGAGGATGATCTGCAGAATTGTTTACACATGCTTCCCTGTAGGAAGTTGACGATTGGTGTGCATGATTTCCGTGCAGGTTCACGGTTTTCAGCCCTGAAGCCTCAACCCTAAAGCCTAAGCCCAATCCGCGTTAGGCTTTAGAATTACTACGCCCGGATGACGCTCTTGTAGGACCAATGCTCTGTAGGGTGGACGCTTCCATTTCTCAGCACCAGTTAGTCCTGTAAGAGTTCGCAGCGGTTTCTGTGGAGGTGTTTCTGATTTTGGGCCACCGCTTTTGTGGTACTATCAACCTGCGTCTTCTGTCTGTTGCTAGCGGACGCGCTATGCTAAACTGTATCTGCGTCGCGATGACATAGTCTCCTCGCCCAAGCTTAAACCCAACCCGTAGCATTAGTTGAATATCCTTGGTTTCTCGTGATATGCTTGGAATATCTGATGTTGGAGCGGTGAGGAATTTCAATATTAGAGCAGAGACTTTTTCCCAGATGAAATGTGAGCGCAAGCTAAATCATGCAAGAGGCCTTGATTCCTGCTGCCCTATATCGTCCTCCCCCAGCCCTGAAGCCTAAAAAGTCCAAGCAGCATCCACCTCATTACCCGGAAGATCTTAACCCGAAACCCTAAACCACTAAACCCTGAACTGCTGACTCATGAAGAGCCCCTCCCCACACTTTCAGCAGATTGCGACGGGCAGGGTTTCTTCGGACCCGTGCTTGGAGCGTGTGGAGCTTAGGGCTAAGGGTTCAGGTTTAGGCTGTAGGCTTCAGGTTTAGGGTTTTTGGTTTAGGGTTCAGGTTTTTGGGGGGTAAAGTTTAGGGTCAGGTGATAGGGTTTAGGGAAACTTAGTAAGTGGGTTAATCATCCCTATAATAAGCCATTTCATCACCCCAAGTATCCTTGTAATTAACCTATTTACTGAGTCCCCTCGACGCTCCAAGTAGCGACAGGCCTCAAATTCCTAAAGCCCAAAGCAGGGTTTAGGGTTTAGGGTAGGGTCAAACCCCCAGAGTGTTTCGGCTCTCTATAGGGATCCACGTAACGCAAAGTAGCTAGGTAGTACTTCTCGCCTCTCCTAAGTAGATGGAATATGGGGTCTATGGGGAGCTTAGTATAATACCCAAAGCCATATTCTATCTACTTAAGGGGGACTGTAACCCAATGTAGGTAAGTAGTACTTGTAGACTTCAGCACCCCAAGGGGTATGATGGCCGGCCGACAGTAGAAGCCTGAACAACTACCCACGTTGTGGTCCTGGATTTTAGGGTTTAGGGTTTGGGGTTTAGGTTTTAGGGTTTAGGGTTTAGGGGTTCAGGGGTTTAGGGTTAAGGGAAATACCGCAAACAAATAACATTTGTTGGCATTTATTTACTGTAGGCTCCTACATTCTGTATTCCTCATAGCCGGTATGTAAGCCCCTTTCCATGTCATTTTCATGTTCCATTTCATTCTCCACTTATTAGAAATTACTCAGGCCGATTTGGGCCACTAAGCCCGAAGCCCCCAAACCTGAAACCCCAAACCGCCAACCCCTAAGTCCAAATTGCAGATGAACTCTAGAGTAGAACTGCATTATTTACAGACTTAGCTATAAGGGCTAAGCCCGCAACCCGAAGTGCTAGGAGTGGCAGCAGCGGAGATCACACCTACGCTTTTTTGGCCCTGGGACACTTGGACTCAGCAATTTTGGTATTGTTGATGGCCAAAATCCTATTAGAATTGTCAAGTATAGAGTTTAGGGTATTATACCAAAAGTCTTCATGTTAGAACTTAGAGGGTGCTGCAGAATTTTGACCAATCTAACCTTACAGGGCAGGGTTGAGGTTCTGGAATTTTCAGCAGAATACTTGAGACCCTAAACTGACTTTGTCTTCTTTCCACCTTTCGCCTCATATTCTACCTGCTTAAAACCCCAAACCCTCAACCCTAAGCCCTAAATCCTAAACCCTAAACCCTAAACCCTAAGCCCTAAACCTTAAGACCTAAACCTGAAGCCCTAAACCCTCAACCCTTCACCCTAAACCCTAAACTCTCAACCCGAAACCCTAAGCCGTAAACCCTCAAGCCTAAACCCTCAACCCTCATCCCTCAACCCAACCCTAAACCCTACCCTAAACCCTGAACCCTAAACCCTACTCTAAACCCTCAACCCTAAACTCTACCCTTAACGGGGTCTGCAGAGTTGGGTCCAGGCTTGAGGAATTTCAGGATAGAGGAGCTGTTGTAGGTGAGGGATGGAGACATGAGAACGGGTCCTTGAAGCTGCATATCTTTGGGATATAGGGTTTTAGGCTTTAGGGTTCAGGGTTTTAGGCTTTAGGGTTCAGGGTTTTAGGGTTTAGGGTTTAGGGGTTTTGGGTGTTGGGTTCAAGGTTTTGGGTAGAAACATGAGTATTGATCAGGAAGCCTAGGATACTGTAGCCCCCAAACCCTACGGAGGAAGCTTGCAACCCTTCATGACCCTAAGTGCCTTATAGTCTTCACAAACCCTTACCCGTCAGGCAGTGCATTATATCCACATTTACTTAAGATCCGGCAGCTTGCCTGTCTTCATGGGGTTTTATCTACTTCCAAGTTGCATTGGGAACGTCTCATACTTTGTGTCTTTCATGGGGAAAGTACAGATGTGACTTATGGGCCTTTTCTTGCAGACTGCTATGCGGCTAGTTAAGGGTCTTCTTCGGAATGCTAGTAAGCCGTAAGACCTGAACCCTTAAACCTAAGCCTTAAACCCTAAACCCCTAAGCCCTAAACCCCTAGACCCCTAAGCCCCATGGGCACGGCTTTCGAGTGGCTCAGGCTCTTGAGGTTTGGAGCTCAGAGTTCATTGTTTGCGGGGCACTTTAGGGGTTTAGGGTGTAGGGTTTGAAGCCCAAACACCTAAATTGGAAACTGAATGAAGCTTTACGGGTGAGGGTTCAGGGTGTACGGATAAGAATAAACCAAGAAAAACAAACCATGTACCATTAACCCTGAGCCTTGAGGTCCTATAAACCTTCTAGGATCCCATATCATATACTCTGTATATCCTCTGTAATCGCCTACCCCTAATATAAAACCCCCCATTGGACATATCTAATATTAGGGGGGAGGTGGAGGGATTCGATATTAGGGGGAGGGGATGAAGCCCCTGCAAGGGACTTGAAGTTTCGGAGAGATTCCACACTGAGGCTTTTGCGCCATGGTCCCGATTTTCACGCGAGCTGCCAAGGATTGCAGACACTCGCCTGAGAGTCAGTTGCTGGTGCTCAAGGGGGGCATGGGGGTTTTATATGCATGGTATAGTAGTAACGGAGAAACATGGAAACTGCTACTAAGGGATTAGGGTTTTGGGGTTTTGGGTCTAGTCGTTGGATTTTGGGGGAGTACTGGACTGCATATAGGCATTCTTAACCCTAAACCCTAAACCCTAATATGTGGGGATGACTCCCAGGGATCCCAACTCTCTACTCTCCCTTAAGCAACATTAGGGTTATCGGGTTCTTCACGTACCTAGAGTAAGCTATGCATGGGGTTAAAGGCTGTGTAGATAATGTTGTACCACCTCGACTCTACCTGCAACCCCAATTGCCTAGAGTTTGATGGGATGTGCCTACTAGTTAAGGGGTAACTACTACCAAGCTGTAGGTAGTTGGGGTTGAAGGTACTACCCCTAAACCTTTAAACCGTGCAGAGTTCAGGATTTTCAGGGAGCCTTAAATCCTAAACCCATGCTGCTTGAGATTGTAGAACCCTAAACCCTAAAACCTAAACTCTGAACCCTAAACCTATGCTGCCAAGGATTGTACAGGCTTCCGCTAATTACTACCCTGTGATGCTTAGTCTGGATTGCAATGAAGGCTTTTAGTGTACCACAATACGGGTATGTAGGATATAGGGGTTTAAATTACCGTCCCTGAACCCTAAACCCTATATCCCAAACCCTAAACCATAAACCCCTACATAAACCCTAACCCTCATCTTCTGCCTCGAACCCCCAGACGCGCCCCCTAAACCCGAAAGCCTAATCTCCCCAAACCGGCTCTCAGCCCTCAAACTTACAGGCCTTTACTTGAGTTATGCCCTAAACCCTAAACTCCTTGAAGGGGTTGATTTCGGGGATTAAGTAGGGTTTAGGGTCTAAACTCCTAAAAGGGTGTTCTATAAGGGTTCATATAGGAGAGTTTTATAGAGCAAGGGGGATACTAGGAGTTTAGACTATAATCCCTATAATCCCCTACATGACCCTATATAGAGCAGTTTCCATGTCATTTTCTCTTTCTTTTCGATTTGATTCTCCATTGTTAAGGGGGATACTAGGAGTTTTAGAACCTAAACCCTAAACCTAAACCCTATACCCTCAACCCTCAACCCTAAACCCTAAAACCTGAACCCTATACCCCAAACCCTAACCCTAAACCCTATACTAGGGGATACTAGGAGTATAGACGGTGGTTCACCTCGAGCCCTGCGCCCTAGGCCCTGAACTCCAAGAGCGTTGTTAAGGTGTAGGGTTTAAGGACTTTTAGGGTATACCTAATTTATAAACCCCAAAAGTATGTAAAATAATAGCCTTAAACCCATAATACCAGCCGTAAAGGCCATTATTTAACATAATTTTGGGGTCCAGATAAGTCTCATATGGAAACTTGCATTATCCCGTCGTGTTTTCGATACGTATCATATGTTATATATGCATATCTTTGACCCTAAGCCCTGTTCACGACACCCTGCATATTATACATATATATATATACACATACATGGTACCTCCCCTATCTATCTATCTATCTATATGTACATGTCCCCAGGGTCCCCCTAAGTACCCAATTGTTGAGCAACCCTTTCTTACCCAAATCCCTCACCTGAAAGCCCCAAACCCAAATCCCTCAAAACCTGTATATCAACTTACTTAAACGGTAACCAACGACCCCTACAAACCTGAATCCCCAGTCTCCCACACCAAATCCAAACCCCTCAACTTTAAGTCCTGCACGGTAATCTGCACAAATTTGTCGCAAATTAAACCTCCCCCTCCCAAAGACTATGATCCTTACTATCGGGACCCTAAAGCAATCCTCCCCTCCTTCTGTTGTGGAAGCTACCAGACATTCCCTGGAAGCCTTCCAAGGCTGGATTGAGGTGGAGCATGTTAGCGCCTGCTTGGCATCCACCGTGCTCCTGGACCTTTTTTTTGGCGGGGTTAGGGGTTAGGGTCTTGGAACCTGTTCTGGGGTTCCCACAATAATGCGGCCCCTGCTACAAAAAGAGTGCCCAAGACTGGGGCGAATTTACGAGTTCCCAAGTGAGGGGCCCCTTCGTCAAATTTTACTTAAGAAGTCCAGTGCGCAGATATTGGGCTGAGGTTCCCTAGTCCCTGTATAAGACTACTTTCGATTGCCTAGGAACCTTCTAGCTAACCCTGGAAAATTTGAAAGTACGAAATCTGTCGCTCTGGCTTTTTACAGCCGTATGTGGGGTTCTTATACTCCCCATGCTTATACGTACCTACCCATGACCCTAAAAGGTAAATCACCCCTTCAAACCTAACTCCTAAATTCTAAGCCCCATACACCCTGAATCCTAAACCCTAAACCCAAACCCTAAAGTCTGTGCCAGCAGTGCGACGTGCACGGCGAATCTGAACCTCCCTACGCCCTAAGCCCCAATCACTAAATCCCATGCACCTCCAAGTGAGCCATAGTCTAAACTCCGAGTATCCCCATTGACAACACCTATAGTAGTCCCCTATACAGTATAATTCCTTATACTATGGCTCAAGTAGGGTCAGATTCAGGCTCTGCCCAGCTTGTATAGCTGTGGAAGCCCTTAGCTCCAACAGCGGCTTTGCCCTTTGGATGCGGTTTAGGGCTTAGGGTTTGGGTTTAGGGCTTAGGGTTTAGGGCTTAGGGTTTGGGTTTAGGGCTTATAGGGTTTAGGGTTCAGGGTTTAGTGCTTAGGGTTTACCCTAAGGCTCAAAATAGCCCAAAAGCCTTATATAGTATGGTCTTTGGGCCCAAAAGCCTGAAGATATGAGTCCTTAGAGCCTTAGGGCTTAGGGTTTAGGGTAAACTTTGGGGGTTTAGGGTTCAGGGCTTCGAGATGTAAGAGGTTAGCAGCCGTAGCGGCTGAGGGGAATGATTAAGCCCGACCCTCTAAATATTAAAGCCGCCTGCCCCCCCCTCCCATATCAAATATTTATCAACTTTATAGTATAAATTACACTATAAACGGAGTAAGTATTTGATATAATACCATTATCCATAGTTTCCACAATGGCAATATTCAATATTGGTGGGGGGTTATGGTTAGGCGGACGGCATGAGGGGGTCCTAAGGATTTTCGGGAGGCAAGGATGCTATGGTCTGAGGTATCATAACCCTAAGGATCCAAATAGCCCAATGTAGCCCAATGTAGCCAAATGAGTTACTATTTATAGACATTGGGGCCCAAGGTAG
The DNA here is from genome assembly GCA_905231905.1 of Symbiodinium pilosum. Taxonomy (NCBI): domain Eukaryota; class Dinophyceae; order Suessiales; family Symbiodiniaceae; genus Symbiodinium; species Symbiodinium pilosum. The sequence continues at coordinate 46,044 of CAJNIZ010032146.1, read as the reverse complement.
ATATTATTTGTAGACATGGAACTCCAGGGTAAGGTTTGAGGCTTTGGAGGTTTGGGGTCTTCCGCATTTAGAGGTTTAGGGTGTTTTACGGGCTTTGGGCTCACGGGATTAGGGGTCTTATGGGTTAAGGTAGAGGTTAGTGGCGTAGAGTTTGAGTGATTGAGAGATGGCTTGGGGTTCAACGAAGGATAACGACAGAAGCATGTGGGCTGGGTTTAGAGTCCAGGGACTAGGACTTTGGGATTAGGGATTAGGGTTTAGGGTATTGTGAGGCTATAGGAACTTTTGCATGGATGATGTACATGTAGAGATTATGTAGGACTTTGGTCTAGTGCGTTTAAATGGATCGTCTATTGACCCCAAGCCTTGAACCGTGTATCCTTGATGTAGTATGTGTCAGAAATTGGAGTTAGAGGTTTGCTGTCTTCTGCTTGGAAAGATTTTGGTTGGAAAGGTTTCGGGGCTAGGTTCGGTTGCAAGAAGCAAATGCCAGCAAAACCATGCTGCGGCGAGGATACAACGTGGGGCCCGTAAGTTCTGGTTTGGGTTATAAGAAACTTACAATGGGGATTCGCATGGTTATACGTCATTGAAGTATAGTTGTGGGTTTTGTAAGTATAGTTCTGTGGCAGGGGGTACCACCCTGTAGGGAAGTTGTGGGCATCGTGGCTTGCCATTCGAGAATACGTGTCGCCTTCGCGCAAGCATCGCTGCAAACTTCCTGGTGTTGGGTAGGCCATTTGGGGTTTAGGGTTTAGGGTTTAGGGTCATGGGGGGGCGATTAGGATGCTTAGTACGGAGTTGGAATTTGGGTGGGAGGCGCAAAGATATCAGTTATAGGGACTTGCATCCGGCAAGCACATCTGCCGTTCCCGAATACAGTGTGAGGCCCCTAAGTCGTCATGACTTGGGTTGTAAGTAACTTATAACGGGGATAAATATAGTTATAGGTCCTCTACCATGTCTATGAGGCTTGTAACTATAGTTATGTTATGTAACTAGGGGGCACCACCCTGCAAGCAGCAGGTAGAACAGGGGCATTGGTCACTAGTTTCCTCCCAAACAGCCTTACGTAGACTTCATGTAATCCCAGGCTCCGCATATAAGCCTTCTATGAGACTTATGTAATGCAAGGGTAACCACCTGGTAACTCCCCACCTGAAACTCCCTTATACCCCTAGACCCTAAGCCCTAAACCTCAATCCCTAAACCTAAGCCCTAATCCTAAACCCCTTAATCCAAAACCCCTATAAGCCCCTAACGCCTAAACCCCTAAACCCTCCTGAGGTCATGCCGGCGGCCAAGCCCCACGAGATCTTTCTCATATGTCTAGCCTCGCTGGGCTCGCTCCTGGACATACATTCCCAGAAAGAGTTTCGGTTTTAGGGTTTGGGGTTTAGGAGTTCAGAAAGAGTTTAGGCTTGAGGCCCAATGCCCCGTAATTAGGGAAATTAGGGTTTAGAGATTAGGGTTTAGGGTTTATAGTTATAGGCCTCATATCAAAAACCTCTTAACTAGCGCGTCTTCCCTAAGTTGTACGAGGATACCTTACATGATCCAAGGTATATTCGCTCTTTTGGGGACGTTGCACTTTCTGGGTTGAATCGGGTGCCTTGTCTTACTGTTGCTTCTGGGGGTACGGGAGAGTGAGAATGTGATCCTTGTACTGTATCGTTTATGTGGATCCCCCCACCAGTATGAGTGTCTACTATGAGGAATAGTAGTGATTATATTTGGACTCTCTCACGTAAAAAACAGGGTGGGGGGTCCACCGAATGTATCATCCCTTCAACTATTCCTTCCTCCACTCTCGCTGAAGCACCAGTAAGTTAGAAGGGGTCAGGGGCGTCCTGTAATTTATTCTTACAGTAGAGGGTTTAGAGGTATAGTTATGTAACTAGGGGCACCGCCCTGTATTAAGAAGCCTCGCGAGGTTTTTTTGATAGCATATAACCCGAAATACATGGCTGCAGGCGTTCTGAGTAAGGACTGTCTAGAGTGTGGGATACATGTATACATACGTACGTACATCTCTCTCTATATATATGTACATGCATACATTTTGCTGAGCTAATTCAAGTGTGTGTTTTTTCAGGTACTGTAGATTTTGATCAAGCTGTTACATCTGAATCTGGACCAGAAGGGGATCCTGTCTTTTGGGGATTCTCCAGACATGCCCCTAAACCCTAAACTTGAAACCCTAAACCCTAATGTCATCCAGGTTTAGGGTTTAGGGGGCCCAGGGCCTTTGTTAGGAAGTCTTCTCTTACACGCAGGAGGAAACCAGAACCTGGCTTAGCAGTCTAGGGTTTGGGGGTTAACATGAGCTCCCAAAGCACGAAGCACCCACTCCTAAAGACTTACTTAATACACTGAACCCTATACTAGACCACAAACCGTTAGTGTTTTGAACCGTGAGGGCCAAACAATCAATACATTGGGCCTGAACACTTAATACATTAGCCCTAAGCACATAATATACATTGAACCCCGTAGATTCATAGTTCACCCCTTTGTACGTCACTTAGAGCCCAAGTTATAAGGAACCCTTAACCCCAGGCACGTTCAAGTCTTTCCCTAAGCCCTGAACCCTAAACTCCGAACCCTAAACCCTAAACCCTCCTTAACGCTGAGGTTTGTTGGCATCGCCATGGAGACAAAAGGCTACCAACTCGCCGAGGCTAGTTTAGGGTTCAGGATTTAGGGTTTAGGGATTTTGGGTTTAGGGGTTTTGGGTTTAGGATTTAGGGTTTAGGGATTTAGGGTTTAGGGGTTTTGCGTTTAGGGATTAGGGTCCAGGGTTTAGGGTTTAGGGCCTTTGATATGGTGTATAGGGTTTCTTAGGTCTAGTGAGCTCTAGGGATTTCAAAGGGTGCAGGCTTCAGCGCCTTTTTTTTTATATTGTTGTAGTTGGTAAATGTGGATTTCTTAGGCATATTCGTGAGGGTATATATTTGTTGCCCACTTCTGGGACCACAGGGTTTAGGGTTTAGGGTTTAGGGTTTATTGTACGGCATAGGTATTTTGAATAAGGACTGTCGTGCTTTAGGATCTAGATTGGGGTTTCCCTATTATGGAAACCCCTGAACCCTAAACCCAACTACCCCCTATCTACGCCTAAAGGCCTATTGCTCGGGGCAACATATAATCCCAATTAAGGCTATTAGCAGGGTCCTGGTAGAGGGCCTTAGGTTGAGGATTAGGATTTAGGGATGAGGGCTTTTAGGCGTTTCTCGAAACAGGGCAACTCTTGAGGATCGTGGTGATTTGTGGGGATTGTATGGAGATTCTGCGGGCGCTCGAAAGGGAGTTTGGAGGGGTTGCTTCTGTGAAGCTCCCACATTCTGTATCCACGTAGAAGCCTTGAAGCTCTAAGTGTCCAAGTACCCAAATACTGAGGCTTCAGGGACCACAAGCCATTCAGATCATAGCGCCTGGGACCTAAAACCCTAAACCTTGATGTCCATGCCTTGCTACACCTAACTCAACACAGGGTTTCTATAGCTTCTAGTCCCCCTATATATTGGGATTATATAGGGATTATATAGGGATTATATTGAGATTATACAAGGGTTTTATAGGGATTATATAGGGATTATATAGGGGTTATATAGGGGTAATGGAAAGAAATGGAAACTACTATAGTATTTAGGGTTTAGGGCTTTTCAAAGTATAGTCCTTCTTAAGTAGATAGAATATGGCTTTGGGTATACAATAGCAGTATCCCCATGTACCCCATACTCTACTTACTTAAAGGGGGACTATAGGGCTTGAGGGTTGCATGCAACAGCTGGGTACCCAACGATGGCATTTTGAGCTGTAGGGTGTTGAGCTTATATTTGGAAGGGATCCAATGTCAGGAGTTCAGCTGCAAGCGGTAGATCCCTGACACCCTAAACCCTAAACCCTAAATCCAGCTACACGTAATATTTCTAACGCATCCTATAGGCCGAAACCTCCAGCCTACACAAGAACCTCGGACTTCAACACTTGATATTCTGGAACGCGAAGTGCATGAACCCCTACCCTACGCCCCCTACAGGGAGGATCCTACTAAAGCCATTCGGGCGCCCACAGTCAACATTTCAGTTGCGTCTGAAGTTCTCAGAACCCTAAGGGTCCATGTACCCAATAATTAGGTACTTGGGTGTTGGGTAATAGTAATTGTAGTACAGGTTTTGGGTAAGTATATGATTATTAGGTACTTGGAGCCTTAGGGTAACCCATAAGAGCCTTTCAACTTGCAGATTCATATTGTTGATGGACAAATGCCTGCATCACCCTATATACCTAAATGCTGGGAATTGTGGTATTCCAGTATATGGAATGGTTCTCAGAGCTTTCCTTTCTTAAGTCTATGCAGGAGACATGACACAGGTCCCCGAAGTTCTTATTTTGGCGCTAACAACGGCGATTTGAAAGTATTGCTTGTCCTTTCGCGCACGAAGAACGCATCAGTTGTTTAATCAGTTGACTTTGGAAGGGAGTCTGGAGTTTCCCGGTATCACATGTACAAGAATTCGGGCTACAGATCCCTTGTGCCGAAGGTCTTCAAAAGCCCCAATCCTGAATCCCAAGGAGGCTGAATCCTGAACCCTAAGTTCCCTTAGGGTTTAGGGTTTGAGGTTCAGGATTTAGGGTTTAGGGTTAAGCCCTATTCCGTACAGCCAAAGCAGCAATCCACTACCTTTCGCGCATGCTCAGGTTGGCAAAGCTTCCATGTTTCGGTATGTGGAGGCGAGGAACTAGGATACATGAGTTTAGGGTTATAGGGGTGTAGGGGGTTTAGGGTTTAGGTAGTGTTTAGGGGTTTAGGGTTTGATCGTCTTTTCGGTATGGTTATGGGTAGGTGTATGTCAGAATCATAGGGTTCCTGAGGAAGCCTGGTGTGTATTTACGTATATAGACATGCACTCAGGGTGTCTATCTGCCGGGAGCATATGAAAGCTCCCGCTGAGAGCCTACACCCGAAGTCTCAAACCCTCACACCCAAACTCCCAAGCCCCTAAAACCCCAAGCCTCAAACAATTAGTCCCCTGAGCTCGAAAGAATGACTCTTAGGGTTTAGGGCTTAGGTCTTAAGGTGTAGGGTTTAGGGCTTCGAAAAGTTGACTCCAACCCAAGGTCCAAACACCCAAAGCCCTCACAATGAACTGTTCAAAACTAAAACCGTCCCTTGAAGCGCTTGATGCCAATAAGCCCTTCCAAAGACATAAACCTACCAATGCCCAGCATTCCGTGTACACCTGCAATCCAACATCCCAAGCCCAAAGCAAAACCCTCAAGCCTAAGCCCTTAACCCCCTAAATCTCATCCACCCAGAGGGTCCAAGTACCCAATAATTAGGTACCTGGGCTTTGGGTAATTAATATTAATCAATTTTAGTACAGGTTTTTTTATGTATATGATTATTGGGTACTTGGACACTTAGGGCCAGTCCATAACAAGTCTTCCAGCAATGGTCTTTCGCCAGACCATGGTCAAAGGACGCCTGCAAACAAACACGAAACCTGTGAACAGGTTCAACTTATGGTAAAAGACTCTCCCTGTACCCTGGAGTCCAGGTTAGGATTTTGTGACCATAATAGGGATATAATCCCAAGAAATCAAAGAGCACTTACCCTCCTAGGGCTCCTTTTAGATTCTGTTTACCCTAGGTCAAAATCCCAACCTGCCCTAGAGTAGGAGTATGATATGGTCCCAGGTACATAGTCCCCCTTAAGTAGATAGAATATGGGGTATACGAGGGTCTTATTATAATACCCACAAAGCCATATTCTAGCTACTCAAGGGTGATTATACTCCCCTAATCAAGGAGCATGGGGCTTTCTGGCTAGATGGATGATTTTGGTTTAGGGTCCGGGGTTCTGCAGTCACCACAGCATTCACATACCCCGACAAGGTGGGGCCCCTAAGTTATAACTTGGGTTATAAGTAACTTTCAAGGGCGATAAGTCTTGTTAAACGGCCTTTCTATTTCTAGTTTTTGAGGTCTGTAAGTACAATTATGTAACCAGGAGGCACCACCCTGTACCCCAAAGCCGAACCTTTAACCCAAAACCCCCACCTCTCCCCTAAACCCTACTCCGTAATCTCCTAAATCCACAACCCTAAAATTCCTAAACCCTAAATCCCTAAAATGCCTAAACCCTAAACCCCTACAATTCCTAAACCCTAAAACCCTAAACCCCCGACTGTCTGAAGCCTCAAGCATGGCTGGCTGCCTAGTCGCCTCGAGGCGATCAGCACCCCGTGCCTCTTCGGGAGGTATATGGGGGGTTCCCTGAATTGTGGGTACCTTTTTGGGACTCCCCATAATAAGGATCATAGTATTGGGGTCTATGTTGGGGTCCTCCTGTTTTGGGAAACTACCATATAGGGTTTAGTCTCAAACCTAGACCCGAGACAGCAATGTGCAGAATAATTGCGTTCTTGGCTCTGTTTTCTGGGCTTTGTACCACAGTTTTGCCTACTGTCGGGGTGCAGCTAGAGGTTCTACAGGAGATTATGGTCATAAAAGGGGTATATAGGATTCTATACGGACATTATTTGCACATTATGTGGGGGCATAACGTTCTTCAAAGAAATTATAGGGTGTAACAAGGTTAGGGTGTAGCGGCCAAAGCACTTAGAATGATGGAGATTAATATGGAACCTGTGTTCATATACGAGCGTTCATGGGGGTTTAGGGTTCAATCAATTTGTTGCCAGTGGCAAAAGAACTATAACGGAAAAAAATAGTGACTACTCAGACTTCTACATTAAACCCCTATGAGGTACTGTTCTCAATTGGCAGTTCGTGTGAAGGTCACAGAAATAATTGCTGCGATTGTGAAGTACACCAATCATCTAACGGCGTGAGTAGTAGGTGCCGTGTCTGGCCATGGCAAACTTTGGAAGTCGCTGGGGTGTTCTGGGAAGGTCAGTATACCACTGAAGCTCCCACAGACTGGGAGCCCATTTTTGCGAGGACCTTGCGAGCCCAAACGCCCAACCGACGTCCCAAACACCCCGAGGCCAAGAACTGACACCTCGACAGACCCGAAGCAACCATAGGACCGGGTTGTTGTAAAGGAACGTTAGTTAGGTCACTATATACCCACCTAATGGTAAATTCATCTAAGCTCCTTAACAGCAGCCCAGAACATAAAGATAGTCATACCAAAAAAAGAAGAATGAACATAATACTGCTAATAATTAACGAGAATAAGCTGAATGCCTCAATTGTGGACTGTATGTACAGCGAAGCAGTCGCAAGACGGCTCTTGGCAGGCTTCGGAATTAAGTCTATTAAGGCTACCGGATCCAATGAGTCGGGGAGGCCTTGTCTTTGCCATCCTTTTTGGTTAGCATGTCCCTGTAAGGAAATAGATTTCCAATGGTCCCTCACTCATAATTCTAATTCAGCGATTTTCAGAACAAACTTGAGACATGAATTCACGGCCGCCTTGACCTGTTGGCCGTTTAATGTAGTTTTCCCGTTGGCTCCCAACCATCGCTCGCGCAAGACGCACCTCGGAAGATTTGGTGGGTGTGCTAGATGTGTGGTCAGCATACATTTCGGGACCCTAGACCCTAAACACCCTACACCCTATAAACCCTATAAACCCTATAAGCCTTATAAACACCCTAAACCCTATAAACCCTATAAACCCTATAAACCCTATAAACCCTATAAGCCCTATAAACCCTATAAACCCCCTAAAACCCTATAAACCCTATAAACCCTAAACCCTATCACCCCCTATAAACCCTATAAACCCTATAAACCCTAAACCCTATAAACCCTAAAAACCCTAAAAACCCTAAAAACCCTATGAACCCTAAACCCTATCACCCCCTATAAACCCTAAACACCCTAAGCCATATAAAGCCTAAACCTGTCCTTTGGCCTTGGCTGGGTGCTTAATCTCATAAAACCATCGGGCCAAAAAAAAGTGAGCTTGATCCCTTGGGTTCTGCCCCCACCCATTAACAGTCTATAATAGGGGTCATATTAAGGGCTCTATATAAATGTATAATAAGTAGTATCCAACTGTTGATGAGTGGGGGCAGTAATCCATGGATCCTGCCTGGTAGCTTTTTGTTGCTTGCACCGGGTGTGTAGTCGTTACATTGGTGGCCCTGTATAGGGATACTGGAAAATGGAAACTGATATAGGGTTTAGGGTTTAGGGTTTGAATGAAATGCCCCATGGTCTCCACGAGTACAAAGACGGTAGGGCAATGGCAGTGCATGTGAGACTCAAACTTGTTGGGATACCAGCAAACTGCGTAAAGCAGGGACCCAAGCAAGCCTAAACCTAAACCCCAAACAATCCCAAACCCTAAACCCCAAACAGCCCTAAATCCTAAGCCCTAAAGCCCTAAACCCTAAACCCCTAACCCTAAATCCTGATCCCTAAACCCTAAATCCTAAACCCTAAATCCTAAAAACTAAATCCTACACCCTAAACCCTAAAGCCGTACGCACCATACATCCCCTCTGCACCTCGAGTTGCCCCTGTTTGCAGCAACTCCCGGAATCCCCCCCTGATTCTAAGGACTTCCTGGGAGTTTGCCTGAGAATCCAATACGCACCGTATGGACTTGCATTCGTGAAGTGAAGTGAAGGACTTCCTGGACACCAAAAGTATGTAAAACAATGGCCTTTATGGCTATTATTATGGGTTTAGGGCTATTATTTTACGTACTTTTGGGGTTTAGGTTTTGGAGGGACCCCTAATAGGGACCCTTGTAGCTTATGGGGGTTACTATGGGGACTAATTAGGGATATAGGGGTTATATAATGACTGTATAAGGGTTATATATGATAATGGGGTACTACGTGGCACTTAGGATAGTAGGGTTAACCGGTTAACCCTAAATTACCTATAGTAGGAATATAAGGGGATCTCAAAGGGTTAAGGGTCTAAGGTCCAAGGAGAGTCCCAAGCAGGATAATAAGTATTTCGAGCTTAAGGTTTAGGATGTTCGGCGGAATTGTTGGAGGGGTAGGGGGTAGAACGCCTCAATCCGCGGCCTCTGATCCTTTACAGCTTCTGATAGCTTCCCTAACTACACTCAGTTGCTTGCGCAAACTCGAAGACCTGAGCTACCGCGCTTCCTGAGATCTAGGAGCACTGCAAAACTTAACCTAGATTTAGCTCTGCGAAAGCAAGCGCAGACCACTACTACATAACAATGTACCTATATAACTACCACCCGATACTTTCAATGTTCTTGCTCAATTTCATACCGCATGATGTGCAGCCTAGCGTCTGATCAATGATGCCCAGCGCAGGCACCCTTTGACGGCGCTTAGAGATGGTTCTAGCACCCCCGCAATAATGGGGTTATATAGGGGTTATATAAGGATAATGGAAAAGAAAATGGAAACTACCATGGGGCTTGGGGTTTAGGGTGAAGGTTCCCCAGTAATCCCTCAATACAAAGGGGACCCTTTTTGCTAAAGTTCAGCTTTAGTAAGGAGATGCCCAGATACAAAGGGAAAAGGGCTACTACTACTGGGATACCTAGGGTTTATGCACTGGGTAAGCATGAGTAGGGTTGTGCTCAGCGAATACTAGCTGTCCTGCTTGTAAGTGCACTGAGAGCTGCCCATGAGCTTTTCAAGAGGGGGATGGGTTTATAGTCCCCTGTAAGTAGATAGAATATGGGGTACATGGGGATCTTATTGTACCGAAGCCATATTCTAACTGCTTGAGGGGGATTATAGGGTTTAGGGGTTTAGGGCGATTATCATGTCGATGATGATTGTAATGGTAGCCAGGGCTCCCTCATCCGTTATATTTCTTGCGCTTACTGGTTGCTCACGAGTTCACTGCCCATGAACGAGGAACATGCCAATCTCCCAAAGAGATGAGAATGATGATGATGCTGATGATGATTGTGATGAAGGTTATGGTGATGATGATGATGATGATGATGGTGGCCACGCCTCCCATCACCCCTAAACCCCAAAACCTCATGCAGCTATGGCCTATGGCTTCGTGATGGCTGTCAGCTTTCACAGACGACACTGACAAACTTCACGCCCTTTCCTCAATTTTACCGGCACATGTTAGCAAAACCTATGCAGAAATGGCGATGGAGCAGAAATCGTGGCAAGGAAGAATCGCTGCTTCTGCGAAGTCTTTGTGTACACTGTGCGTAGTTCCATACATGATCTGTGTACATTGAGCAAAACTACTTCCGCACAAAAAAAAGCGCTTGCGTCAAAGATGCACTCAATACTGTACGTAATCCTTCTTCCAGGAGGTCCCAAACAGTGACACAACCTTATAAAATCCCAAAATCCAGCTGAAGTACGCGCAGTGAAGCAGCGCGATGAGAGTACCGAAGAGGGGCTTGCCAGTGATGAAAGACTTGGTGCCGTCAATAGGGTCCAGAACCCAAACCTGAAGAAACGCGCTATAGGGGTCTGTGCAACAGTTTATGTAGCCAGTAATTGTTCTCTTCCCTAAACCATAAATATCCCTAAGCCCTAAACCCTTTTGCATCTGGGCTCGCACACAGCCAAAACACCTAAACCCTAAAACCTAGGGAACTTGGATCAGCCCCCAACCGCCGCTTTAATGAAATTCTTGTGTGAAAGTTCCCATGGTCAAGCCTGAGCCTTCCAAAAGGGCCTTGCGGTGATAGCAAGAAGTTGGACAGGACTTACCTTCGGTCAACTAGGAATCAAGGAATGGACCCTTATAGTAGTCCCTATATAACCCATTATAGTAATTCCCATTTTCTTTTCCATTATCCCCATATAAGCCCAATATATACTACTATAGTCCCTATATATCCGTTATAATGGTTTCCATTATCTTGTCCATTCCTTCATTCGCACCCTAAATCCTAAACCCTATTTAATCCCTATGATCTCTGCAGTTTCCATTTTCTTTTCCATTCTTTCATTCCCAGCTTACTAAAGGCTGGAGGAGAGCCTGGAGCTGCTAGATGAAGAGCTAGGGTCCCCCTTAAGTAGATAGAATATAGGTTTGAGGGTTTAGGGTTTGGGATTTAGTGTTCAGGATTTAGGGCTTAGGGTTTAGGGTTTGGGATTTAGGGTCAGAGTCCCCCTTAAGTAGTTAGAATATGGGGATTTGGGGATCTTATTCTAATATACCCAAAGCCATATTCTATCTACTTCAGGGTGGCTGTAGGGTCCAGGGTCTGGGGTTTGGGCAGAGGGGTGGATGGCTTCCGCCATTTTTCGCTGCAGTTGATGCTTTGCCCATGGCATCCACAACGGTTTTGGGGTGGCATTTTGAAACAAAAAAGGGTATGGACGCTTCTAAACAAAACCCACCCAGATTGGGCAAGTGCACATCCGCTTGTCAGCCTACAATGCTAATTTGGCATATGAGCTATAGTAGTCTAAACTCCTAATATCCCCCAAAATAACCCCTACCGTATAGTACTCCCCTGTACAATCCCCTTTACGGAGTTTAGACCCTAAACTTCAAGTACAGGGTGGGCTATAATCCCCTATATAATCCTTGTGAAGGATTTCAGACTCCAAACCCTAAACAAAGGGGGCTATATATATATATAATACCCTATATAATCCCCTTTAAAGAGTTTAGACCCTAAATCCTAAATAAGGGGGGCTATATAACCCCCTAAATAATCCCCTTTGAGGAGTTTAGACTACCGCTCATAGGACTGCTGCTGCTCCGGCACCCACTCCGCATCGGAGCGGAGGCTGCCGAACTCTTCGCCTATGATGCCATGGCTGGGATACCTGCCATCAGGGTCCCTTTAGATTTAAGGTTTAGGCTTTAGGGTTTAGGGTTTGGGGTTTAGGGTTTAGGGTTGCGGGTTTAGATTTGGAGGGGTTCCAGGGGTTGTACAGTATAAGGCCATATAGGGTTTAGGGCCCCCTTAGATTCAGAACATATATATACATATATGTACTATATGTATATACATATATGCATGTATATATTTATACATATATGTATCTATATGTACACTAAACCTATATATCCTTGCATAGCCCCTGCAACCCCCTTAAAGAAACCCTAAGCCCTAATGGCCTTATGTTGTACCCACATGACCCCTCTAAAGGGACCCTCCACCTTCAGAACTAGGCCCTCCACCCAAAGCCCTATATAGCCTTGTACAGGGACCCCTTTTCCAGTTAAATTAAAATGGGCATTGCATACAATCTTACAGGGCTGTCCTTAATATTAGTATGAAAGGACCCTAAACCCTAAACCCCAAGCCCCAAACCCTAATCCGCTTCACATGGGTAGGCGGGGATTGGCAAGGTAACTAAACCCCAAGCCCCAAACCCTAATCCGCTTCACATGGGTAGGCGGAGATTGGCAAGGTAAACCTTGAACCCTAAACCCTAGACCCTGGACCCTAAATCGTAAGTAGCCTCGCTTCGATAAGTGTCCGCATGGCTTTCTCAGCCTCGCGGTCTGCGATTGTCACCTGCAGAGAGCAGATAGAGCTTCGAGCGCTTAGGGCTTCAGGTGTTTTGGGGCTTGGGCGGTTTGAGGGGCTTAAGGGTTCAGGACTTTAGGGTCAAAGGGGCTTAGGGCTTTAGGGTTTCGGGGGTTTAACGGTTTGGGATTTAAGGTCTTAGGGTTTAGGGGGCTTAGGGGTTTAGATCTTAAGGGGTTTAGGGCTTAAGGGTGTAAGGCGCTTAAGGGTTTGGGTTTAAGGCTTTAGGATTTAAGGGGCTTCGGGGTTTAGGGCTTTAGAATTCAACGGGCTTAAGGAGTTTAGGCCTTTAGGGTTCAAGAGGTTTACGGGATTCGGGCTTTAGGGTTTAAGGGGTTATTAGGGTTTAAGGCTTTAGGGTTTACGGGTTCGGGGTGTAGGGGTTAAGGGTTTATGTGTGTATGGGTTTGGGGTTTAGGGGTTCAGGGGTTTACGGTCTAGGGGTCTAGAGTTTAGGGGTCTAGGGTATTTAGGGGCTCAGTGGATTTTATGGGTTTAGGGATCCGCAGGTTGAGAGGCTTTGGCTTGGGATTTAACAAGAAGGATCTTGGCGACCCCAAACCCAGAACGCAAACCCTAGATATAAGAGATTCTAAGAGTAATATCATATCTACTGTAGTCTAAACTCCTTGAAGAGGGTTACATAGGGGATTCTATAAAGGGGCATATCATAGGGGCTATTAAGGAGGATACTTGGACCTTAGACTTTTGCCCATAAGTCAATGTAGGGCGCTTATTTCAGGGGCTGGGGAAACCAGCTCCATCTTATTACACCTTAAGCCCTAAACCCCCTAACCCCTAAACCCCTTAAACCCTAAACCCCCTAAACCCCTAAACCCTAAACTTATGGTTTGGACACACGCCTCACACAGCAAGAAACAAGCTTGAGGGTTTGGAGACTCGAGTTGAGACCGGGCTTCTGCTGGGGGTGCTGCTCTACAGGGCTTCGTGGATCTAAATCGGAACCGGCAGACTAGCAGGCAGATACTACGCCTAAGACCTGACATAGAAACGCTAAGCCCTAAACCTGAAACCCTTCATCCTGAACCCTAAGCCTCTTTTTCAGCCCACCCTACACATCCTGCTTTTTCAAACCAAAATGTACGTAGCCCGAAACCCTGAACTCGTGTTTGCACCCATGCGGTTTAGGGTTTCGGGTTCCCCCAACACCCTTCAAACACAAAACTGGCCTTCGGTTAGCTAGGACAGGAATGAGGGCATGGATGCTTATAGTAGTCCCTATATAAACCATTATAGTAGCTAAACCAAGGCCAGAAAACCGTGTTGCAACAAGAGGCGGGGCTTTCAGCTACAGGTCGGTCAAACTCCAATTTTGACTCCACCTCCACCTGGGGTTTCTGGAGGGGCTGACAAGGAACACGCGGGTCTCCCCACGAAGAAGGTTGCACAGGAGAAGTTCAGGGCATTTAGGATTTTCAGGGTTTCCGCAAAGGCACTTTCTCAGCTTACCATAGGTTGCTTCTGGGGCGTGCCAGACAAGAACTGCAACATAGTGAATGCTTAATTTCAGAATAGTTCTGTCTGGGCTAAAATAAGAACCCTCTTGAACAACGAGCTTGAGAACTGCCGGCAGCCAGAAACAACCCCCCTTAAACCCTAGACACGAAACAGTCGTGTCCCTTTCATTCTCCATTTGCTTTTCCGTTTGCTTCTCCATGGTGCTAACATGTGCTCAGATATCCCTAAACCATAAATCTAAACCGTATCCTGGAATTTCACTCAACTGCAACCAGTGCGCAACTCAGCACGTACCTGGGTTGCTGTTAAGGAACTTAAATTAAGTTACAGAGAGAGAGAGAGAGAGATATATATATATGTATACATATACATATAGAAAATAACCGGGTTTCCACAATATAGTAACTTGAATTAAGTTCCTTAACAGCAACCCAGGTACACTATGTCTCGTGGATCTTGTCAGGATAGACACTTCGAAGCAACTTGGAAGATCTGGAAGACGACGGTTAAAAGGGTCGAATGGGGTCAACTAGGATGCCCATGATTCATTAGGGTGGGTTCTGAGGCTGTGAGGGAGGCTATGACGATGATTGCTTATTGTTCTTTCTGGTTTCTATTCAGGCACTTATACAAAAGCTGAGCTGAAAAAATCAAATTAGATTTGTGGATGTCTGTTCCTTTCAAAGTTATCTGTTGTTTTTCTGAACAAGGTCTTATAAAGGAATCTGCAACTATAAGAATTCTGAAGGTAATCGAATTCACATACGTGCTTGATTTTCCTGGTTTTCAATTAGTTTTAGGAGGTCGTGTATAACTAAATTGTTGATTAAAAGAATCCTAAGAGACATCGAATTGGAAATGTGCCCTCATGTTGCCCATGGCAATAACCCTCCCCTCAATCCCCCTGTTAACAATAAAGCCTCCGGGCGGGATCTTGTGTCAGGGGGAGCATGCCGCCTATGATTAAGGGGAAACCGCTACGACATACAAGGGCATCCCCTCTTAGGGTTCTTTCTCTTGGCCTAGCTTACCCAGCATACAGGGGGCACATCCCTGCGTAGCCGAACGCACCTCAAGACAACCTAACCTAAAACAACTGAAGCGCTCCCACAGATAAGATTCTGAAGCCGCGTTGCATCAGGGACGTAATCATGCCGTCAACACTTATGACTCGAGGTTCTCCAAAGACGCTGCTGGTAGGTCCCAGTGGCAACCTATGAGCGCGGTATCCGCTCACCGAATGACAACCTACCCCCCACTCGCCTCCATAAGAGCTGTACCAATAAATTATGTACAATGGTCCTTTCTTGGGGGTGTTCATTATCAGCCGGTGTGGCCTTATTGACTCCGGGCAATGGGGATTCACAGCATTGCGGGACCTTGGGAGCGCAAAAAAGGTACCGCTGGTGAGGAGATGTTCCTTCGCACGCTGCTCCCTTAAACCCTAAGCCCCACACCCAAAACCCCAAACCCTAAGCCCCAGGGAATCCCACCCACTTGCCATCATGACACTGGCTTGCGCCAATAGTTTCGTATCACCTTCGCAGCTGCCTCTGCCAGTTCCTCTCATCAGCCATCGCTGGAGGATCCCGTATCACATAAACAAACAGCAGGATGAGAGAATCTGATGATGATGATGATGACGAAGATTCTGCTTGTTGCAGGAAAGTGCTTTGGGCTTCAGGCTAGCAATGGCTAGAGGGTAAGTATGAAGCACTTCTGTCCTCCAAAATGGTAGCTACAAGGGCCCTCAGGATATTGCCTGATTATAAATTGGGCCCATCCCTACCTACATTGTGAACCTTATAAATCACTGTACAGACCTACCGTTCATTCAGATGTTCCAGGTTCTCTTCCTTCTTGTTCTCCATTCCTGAACATAAGATACTGTACACCCCTGCCATTTCCCAAATATCCCTGCATACTCCTATGTACCCCCAATATATCTTCTGGTTGATACTAAAAATCCTGCATGATCAACAGTACCAGAGAATAATGGCATTCCAGTATCCTACAGTCCCCTTAGCCCTAACCCAGACCCGTGATTAATCTACCCCTCCCATTAATAGAGATTAAAATCAGGAGGGATCCGAATATGCAGGCCCTTAAAGCCTTGCAAGGAAGGGGTTGATTAATCACGGGTTTACATTACACTCCCCCAAACTAACATGGAAACCCATATAGCCCCCCTTTTAAGGGACTGTAGTCTTTATAGGGCCCTTTTTGGGTTTCCATGTTAGTTTCCGGGAGGGTATGCCCTAAACCGCAGTCCTCGGAAAAGCTCACCAAATCGGCGCTCACGGCCGGGGTTTCCATGGCGCTGGGTCGAGGGCGAGACTTTGAGGTGGAATGGCAAGCGCGCTACTAACCCTACAGGGTGGTATCCCCTAGTTATAAATGCCATAGCTATAATTACTAGGACTTGTGACTATACTTCGGCCCGTTAAAAGCTACTTCTCACCAGCCTCCTAGTTACATAACTATACCTATAAATCCAATAGCTATAACTACTAGGACTTATGACTATACGTAACCCCCTTAGAAGTTACTTCTCACCAAAGTTATAAGTTAGGGGTCCCAGCTGGTAAGTCTAGGGGTCATGCAGGATTTTTAGTATCCAGCGTATCACCACAACACCGCTCCTCTCAGGCACGCGGTTTAGGGTTCAGGGTTCCCATAGTGAGGATTACTTATAGCGTTTGGGGGTCTTTGATTCTGGCATATAGGGGGTCTTTATTAGGTTCGACGAAGTTCTGGAACCTCCCATACAGTGGACCTGGAAGCTATCACAGGCACTCAGGATGATGTATGCTCTAGCCTTGCACAATGCACGACGCTACGCTAACTCCTTCTCAGGAAAGTGGACGCCTTCAGGTTGAATGCATGACATCTGAAGCAGCCTAAAGGCCTGAACAAAGGTATAGGTGATTTAGGGTTCAGGGTTTAGGGTTTAGGGTTTAGGGTGGACATCTGCTCCTTTTAAGGATGAACGCAGCCTCACTGCTGCTGCAACAGGATTGGGTACCAAGTTACATCAGGAGAACGTAAGAATTGGATATACGGGATGACACGGGACTGTACTTTACATTCAAGCATTTAGCTGCTGATTTGCTTCAGGATGTTGAAGAAAATGGCAAACAACTACCTTTGCTTAGGGTTTAGGGCTTATGGTTTGCAACGCGCGAAAGAGCGTATCGTTGTAGCATTCTCTTCATGATCCCCTATAGTATACTAGTTTTCCTATTGCTCTCCATTCGCTCACTTCCTGTTAGCCAGAGGTTAGACAAGTACTATTGGTTACTATCGGGGTCTAAGAGAATGATTGTCGTTCAAGGCTTGTCACAAGGACCCAAAACATGGTGCAAATGGCAAATCAGGATCCCGAGCTTTGTGTTTGGAAAGCGGAGAGAATGAAATCTGGAACTGTTGCAGTGTGGGGTGAGGAAACTAAACATTAAACTTAAAACCTTGAACCCTAAACCCTACAGTTCCACGTTTGCACGTCACAATGGCCAGCCCTGAAAACAACTTGGCGTGTGAAGAGCGGAAGGCTCAAATCAGGGGCTTATAGGGCTTAGGGAACCAACAGGTGTAGGGAATTTTCGCAACCCTAAACCCTAATGGAAGGTTGTCCAATGTGCAGTGCTTGCTTGGATTCCCTGATGGATTGGCGCTAAGCTTTGGGGAACCTCAAAAAGGGACTATACTCTTGACAACCCACCATATGAACTGGGTGGTCCCTCTCTGAAGGGCTAAAAAAAAGTATTTGCAGGGTGATACGCTCAAGGCTTCAAACAAATCTTCATGATAGGTTGCCGTGTACAAGAAGTGAGGAAATAGTTCTCCTTGGCCAACTAGTTTTGAGCGCATACACGAGCCTTTTACTTGTTAGTTTACATCTTGTAGTCACGCCGACGTCTAGAAAACAAGCCCCAGCTCATGACAACCCTAAACAGTAACCCCTAGAACATAGCCCTATATACGGTAATCCCTGTATCACCCGTTTATTTATAACCCCTAAACCCTAAACCCTACCGTTTATTTATAACGCCAACATGTAACCCTTGAAGGCCGCAAAAAAATGCAGGTCTCTCGGAATCCGGGTACGCTATCCTTGATGGAGCACGTGTATATCTGGTATACTGTGTGGGTGGTTGTCAAAATTATGGCACCTTTTTGGATCCCTATCATAATACGGCACCTAATATCTAGGGTACCCAAACAGGGGCCATGATTTTGACAACCACCCATATGCATGTGAGGATGGGCATGGGATGATCTACCTCCCCCTTAAGCAAATCTGGTATTTAGGTTATATTGGAGTTATATAGGGATAATGGAGAAGAGCAT
The DNA here is from genome assembly GCA_905231905.1 of Symbiodinium pilosum. NCBI lineage: Eukaryota > Dinophyceae > Suessiales > Symbiodiniaceae > Symbiodinium > Symbiodinium pilosum. The sequence continues at coordinate 27,769 of CAJNIZ010032146.1, read as the reverse complement.
GGAAACTACTATTTAGGGTTTAGGGTTTAGGGTGTATAGTCCCCTCTAAGTGGATAGAATATGGCTTTGGGTATACTCTATTAAGATCCTCACATACCCCATATTCATCTACTTAAGGGGGACGATATCCCTCTAAACCCCCCAAAAACTCACCCAAAACCCTTAACCCTAAGGAATATGGAGCCATAATATTCTAAACCCCCCCCAAAGCCCTAGGATAGTGGAAGGATTGTTCTGGTAAAGCCCTAAACCCTAAACCCGCTAGGAAGGTACGTCACATAAGAAATCACTGACGCCTCTGGGGTCTCAAGCAGGTTTAGGGTTTAGGGTTTCGGGTTGGGTGCTGACCCCACTCAGTAACAGTTGGATTATAAGTATAATATGGTTTTATATAGCCCTTAATAGGAGCCCTAATATAGACTGTTACGGGGGGGGGAAGTACTCAAGGTTTAGGGTTTAGGGCTTAGGATCAGACACGCCATGAAACAGAAAAGACTTCTTGGGGGCTGGTAGGGAATAAGGGAGTTCTATTCTATAGGGGTACATTGGGATTGTATTCCCTTACTCCCTACTAACCACTCGTAGGAAGAACATCTGGCAACATCTGGATAATGAAGAAGTACACGACTACTGAACCACGCAACCACTGAGCCAGTCAAGGTTTAGTCCAGCCCACTTGATCGGTGTGCTTTGCCTGAGCCACACCTCTTATCACCCCTGATGCAAGTAATCCACCCACAATTGTTTACAGTAGCGGCCAACTGGCACCTGTGCATCCTCTAGCCAGGACGAAGCGCGATCAGGTAGGACAGTTTTGTGCAGCAGCTCTATCGTTCGGTCCCCGCCTGTTGCTAAGTGCTACTTCCTGCTGCTTTCCCTGGCATGTCGAAACTCTGCCCCTCTGGCCCTTGCTTGCGGTGAGTTAACAAGCTTTGCAGCTTGAGAGAGCGGAGTCTTACCTTCTACGTCCGGAATGTCTGCCTGTGCTTTGTGCTGTAGAAGCAAAGCTGCAACCTCCTTCTCCACGTTCATCACGGCCAGGTGGAGTGGTGTCTTGCCATCTCGCTCCTGCACGTCTACCTTGGCCTTGTGTTGCAGGAGCATTTCGGCAACATCCTTGTGACCAAGCATGGCAGCCATATGGAGGGGCGTCCAGCCTTCCGTGTTGCTGGAGTCTGGTCTCGCCTTGTTTTCCAGTAGCAGTTTGACGGCCTCCGTGTGGCCTGCGACGGTGGCTGTGTGGAGCGCCGTCTGATGGTCTTCTCGCTGCGGTGCGTTGACCTGAGCCCGGTAATGTAGCAGATAAGCCAGGAGATTTACATCACCACGCCCTGCGGCAAGGGCCAAGGGCATCTGGCCATCCTTCTCCTTGGAACTCACATCGGCTTTATTTTGCAACAGGAGTATAGCAAGCTTTACATCTCCAGCCATGGCAGCCCAGTGCAGGGCAGACAGCCCGTTCTTGTCTTGCAAGTTTATTTGGGCCCTGCGCATGAGTAGAAGCGTTGACAAGGACTCGCTTCTCTTCATCACAGCCAATGTTAAGGGTGCGTGGAGGTCATTGTCCTCAGCATTCACTTGGGCGTTGTGGCTTAGCAGGAAAGACGCCGCCTCCCGGTGACCGTCCAGCACGGCAAGACTCAAGGAGTGAATCCACGTGCATCCTGAGCCTCCAGTGGGGCCATGTGCTGCAGCAGCAGGCTCAACATCTTGACGTGACCTTGGGCTTAAGCTCCTAGTATCCCCCTTTATAACCCTATAGTAGTCCCCTATACAATCCCCCGTATATAAACCCCTTGTAAGGAGTTTAGACTAACATGACCTTGGGTTGCTGCTGCATGGAGTGGCTGCTGGCCGCTTTGCTGTCGCAAGTCAACCCGCGCCCTGTGCTGCAACAGCGTTTCTGCAAGCCCGGTCGAGCCGAATGTTGCAGCCGCATGAAGGGGCGAAATGCCAGTCTCGTCCTGGCAGTACTAAGGAAGCTGAAACATGAATCAAGGCCAGTAATCAATCTCAGTTTTGCAACGTACTTAATCTGAATTCAGCATGTGAACCAAATCAGGAACAGCAGGGCAACGTGCTCCTGTCTGCAAGGATTCGCCTTGGCCTCCAGTAGCCTGTTGGCCTCCTGCGGGCTCCCCAGACCATTTGGAACGAGCTCTGCTTCGGTCCGCTCCCTCACAGCCTTCGCCTCGCGCAACGCAACAATAGCAGGTAAGTATCAATGTCCTGCAAGCTAGCTTCATCCTTATATGGTACCCCATATGTACTGTCACAACACGCAGTAATTGATTGAGATATCTTCCAAAAACACCCCTGCCTGGATGAGGCGACTTACGTGCTGCGCTAAGTCGGAATCAAGGCGACATGGCGGCGGGCACTGCACGCATTTCCACTCAAGGCGTGAGCGGCGAGCGTAGTCTGCCGAACTCCAATGCAGCTCCTGCTTCTTCTGCCACCATGATGTCAAGCGGGCGAAGAGCTGCTTGCGCAACGCTGGGCTAGTCTGGTTGCAGATGCCTTGCAGGTCGAGAAGCAAAACCTGCGGAGCCCAGAAGCCAAGGCCCCAAGCTGCCACGCCCAGAGTCGGCAGCTCATGCTGAAAGAGCACGGAATCTTGCAACGCACGCGGTCCGTCCATGGCTTTGTTGACCAGAGCCACGACTGTGCCCTGCGTCTTTGCCTTCATTCCCATGACAAAGGCCATGCTGGAGAAGGACCACATGTTGTCCATGAAGTGCCTTGTCTGGCTGGCATAGCAATGGCTAAGCTCCCCGTGCAGTTCTATCAGCCGCCCCAACTCGGTGGTTGGGTGCACAGTCTGGTGGTCAGTGGCCGCAGCAAAGTCGGATAGAGTCTGAAGCGTTGTGCGGTTCTTAGGATCTCCATCCCAAAAGCCGGCCCAAAGTAACGACGCGTGACGGGCGGTGGCCAAGGGCACCAGCCAGCTGCGCAGGAAGTAGAGGCTCTGAACCAGCTTTGCTACATCCGGTGTGAGCCTCTTCTCCACCACTTCCTCCTCAGGCACTTGCAAGGCTTCCACCAACCGCTGGCCAAAGATAAAAAGGTCGGCGGAGCTGGCCGCACAGGTCTTCTGCGGCAGCTTGGGCTTGTAGTACTTGAAAACATAATGCTCCTCCGGGCTGGCCTCCTCACAGGCGGCTGCGAGACTTGCCAAGAGGCCGCCTCGCTGCCCCTTGCAACCTTCCCGTCCTCCTCCCTGTGCCCAAGAGACACGGACTTCGTGGAGCAACTCCATGGAACTCACGTCGTCGTGCTTTGAGCTGTCGACGAGCTGATTTCCTGGAGCCGGAGCTTCAGGGAAAGAACCAAGAGCAAGACGCTGTTGGAGCTCTGCCTGGATATGCTCTGCATCTACAGGGAAGTCCATCCATGGATATGAGGACCCGGTTGCCTCCACCACGTCTGTCCGCAACGCGCGCATGGGAACCACAAGTGCCAGGGCACAGAAAGCATATTGGCCAGCCATGAAGCATGACAACACCTTTGAGTGCTGCCTTGCCAGATGAAAAATACTCCCTTTCTGCAAACAACTGTGCACAAACGGCTGCGTGCAACAGTTAATTAGAACGTGCCTGACCATCTGGCTTTCCCTGACTCCATGGTATAGTCCCCCTTAAGTAGATAGAATGAATATTATGGCTTTGGGCATATTATAATAAGATCCCCATACACCCCATATTCTACCTGCTTAAGGTGGACTGTAGTTCCACGTATTCAAACAGTAGCCTTGGTCACATGGCTCTGCCTAACATCTGCACGGAGATGAGCGCAGAAGTAATCAAGAGCTGCATTGTTGAAATTCCCTGCCAAAGAAAGACAGAAACAACTGCAGAATTATAGCCTTGGCAAATTTCTGTGGTTATACAGGGATAATGGGATAATGAAAAAAAAGGAAACTACGAAAACGGCTTGTACAAGGGTTATAGGGCTGTGCATGAAGTAAGTTGACAGGTGATTATGCTACTGCATGCTACTGCCTTCTGTGACGAGCGTCGCTGCGTGGCATGAAATTGAAAAGGCATGAAATTGACAAGGTAGCCAGCGAAACCCTGGGACCCTGCGGTGTAAGTGGCGGCTGGGTGAACTGTGAGCTTTCCTTGTTGATTTGATTCATGACCTCTTGCAGCCAGCCTTTGACCTTGACAAAATGGACCTACAAAAAAAGAACACTGTCTCAATATCCATTCCTGAGGTTTGGGGTTTAGGGTACTCAAACAACATATTAAATCTGCAGACCGTACCAGAGCCTTGATGCCTTGCCGATCCAAGTGGCGCTTATCAAAGATCAACTTCCCAGCCCTACACTCAAATTTTGTGTGTGGTTTGAAAGAAATGTTGGTACCACCCTGCACATGTTGAAGACATGTTCCCAGTGATGTGAAGATGGAACAGCGTCCCGAAACTTGATACAGTATGAGCTATAGTCTAACCTCCTAGTTTTCCCCTTAATAACCCCTATAATAGTCCCCTATATAACCCCTCTATATAAGCCCCTTTAAGGAGTTTAGACCATATAGTACATACGCAACCTAAAGCCTGCTTGGGGCGGAAAATCAGCATGCAGTAGCAAGGGTCGAGCAGCTGAAAAAGTCTAAAGCTGGGGACTGAGCTTGACGCCGTTTAGCGTTTATAATCATCCTTAAGTAGATAGAATATGGCTTCGAGCATGCTTTAATAAGATCCCCATATACACCATGTTCTATCTACTTAAGGGGGTCTATAGGGTTCAGGGTTCGGACGCTTGCTTGGTATGATGCCTTCAGAAAGTACCTGCTACAGTACTATGGCAGCTATGGTTCGAAGAGTTGCTCGCCAAATGCAAACCCAAATCTGATCCCGTGACAAAGAAACACAGGACACATGAAAGAATGCTGCCAGTACTCATAACAAAGAAAGTCCAACTGCCAGGGCAGCCGAAGCCAATTTCAGTAATTGATAGTTATAAGATTCGTAATCGAATACTCGGTAAACAAGGGAAAATCGACATAGTTGTAAACGGAGAATAAGTAATAATGATCATTACTTATACTAGACATAACTGTTGGCTTTGTGAACTAAACATCTGGGAGACACGTGATGCCAGCTTCGGCAACCCCAGCCTTACAGATGTCCATGCCGATCTCACCATCTGGCCCTGATGAGGATGAGGCTAAGGGTTCAGGGTTAGGGGCCGAAAATTATGCAGGAAGAGGTGCGATCAGAAAGATGAGGATGCCAGTTTTGAATAAAACGAAGGCACTACAAGGCCAAGGGCATGGTGAACCAAAGGTGTGGGCTGAGGCAGGCGCTTCGGAGTCAAGCATACGATCGACTGTATGAAGTTTAGGGTTTAGGGTTTAGGGTTGCTGTGCGCACGGGAGACCCATTCACATCCATTCACCAGGCTCCTCCCATCATGGCCACACATAATCGAGCGCATGAACCTTCACGTGGGGAATCAATAGAAAGCTGCCTCCTACAGCCCAAAGCCTGTTTTTTCCGATCCCGCACCTGTAGCCCTAACTCGAGGGCCCCCACAGGTTTTCAGGGCTTTTACGTGGAAGACACTCCAAGATTTGTTGACAGTGGCTCTGAAAGCTTCTATGTGCTCCCCCTAAACCCTAAACCTCCCATCTCCCTTGCGCAGCGCAGGAGCCTCGGCTAGTGTAGCAGCGCGCCAGCGTCTGATTCAGGGCTGTGTTCCTGGGATACACATACAGTTTAGACACGCGCATCGCACACACAAGCACGGCAAACACTGTCCAGGATACACATACAGTTTAGGGTTTAGGGGACAATTGGTTCTCTGAGCTCAAAACTCCCAATGTCTGGCTCGAATGGCTCTGAACTACGTTTTAATGTTGCACCCTCTTTCATCTTAAGGCCCCCCCCCCTCCCCCCCCTAAACAATACGGGCCTCCGAAAAATGAAAATAGGACGTCCTCCGTAAGGCTCCCACGGTGCTGAGGGCCCCGGGAGGCCTTGGGGATTACTTTAAAAGGGATGGTCTGGGTTCGGTCCCGTATTTTTAGGGCCCCAAAACCAAAACACAATAAAGAGGGTGACCCAAACATTGGCCATGTCCTGAATAGGCGGCAGCGAAAACACTTTAAAGAGGGTCCCAATATTAAACCCAGTGCAACATTAAAGGGTGTACTACATAAACCAGCTTAGAGCAGCAATCTTGGCTTGGAAAAACTGTCTCAGACAGAAATTTCTAGCCTGCATACCCTAAACCCTAAACGCCCTAAACTTCGTCGTTTTCTCCATCCGGGCTCCATGGACGGCCAGAACAAGACTAACAGAACAGGGACAGCACCCACGAGCTGTAGTCTAAACTCCTAGTATCCTCCTTAATGACCCCTCGAAAACTCTCCCACATAATACCCCAGATGCTCATATCCGTCCAAAAGAAGGTTTCATGTCTCAATTCGTCCTAAAAAAGTAATTTAGAATAATTTCAATTCCCAATTTAAGGACATCTTGGTATGATTCACCATGTAACCCACCATTTAGTGTGAGGTCGGGTGAGGTCGCTTTAAATTGCCCAGTCCTAAGGAAGACTGCTTTGATCAAGGCCCTTAACACCAGAAAAGAAGCCCGCCACACGATCCCTTAACCCTGAAACCTAAACCCACAAGCTCAGTACACTCCTCCAACTTAACATGGCAAAACCCATAATTATAGCCCCCCTTTCGGGAGGACTGTAGTCTTTGTAAGGCCCTTGTTGGGTTTCCATGTTAGTTTCCGGGAGTGTATTACTCGTGGTGACTTCAGCCTGCCCGCCACAGGTGACAAGACAAGTGGCGGAGTCGACGACGTCGGTTTAAGCTCCACCTGAAATTTCGTTCGGGATTAACTAAAACCACCCAAACCCATGCTAATTTAGTAGTGTCCACTTGATTTTCCATTATCCCAATGTAACCCCAATACTGCTCCGAATGGGATTAAGGTTCTGGGTGGCTTTGACACTTGCATAGCCAGAGGCATCGGCTTGGGCATTTGGATTCAAGGCTCGAAGATTTGCATTTCCAACACGAACATCGCGCAGCACCCCATGGCAACATCCCGGGCTGAGGGTTTAGCATTGGATTTGGGTATAGGTTGGGGGTCTGCAAACTCCTTCGTTCTGGCAGTCCCCATCAAGGGGGTGTCAGGAGGTCAAAGAAGCACCCTCTCGTAGAAAAAAAACCATATTCATCATAGTTGGACCGTGAGAAATTTGACATGAACTGCTGGCAGCGAGCGGGTGATGGTGATTTTCTGGTAGATGAGGTTGAGGTGACTGCCGCAATCATGTATTCTGAGTAGGCATCTGCTTCTGTCAGACTTTGGTATTGTTCCTTTTTTGGGGTTCTCATTCTTCATGGTATATGGAAACAGCTGTCAAATCTATCTCAACCTTCTGTGATTGTGAGAGGTTCAGGAGCAAATCCAAAGACAAGTCTTCCAGGCCTTGGGGTAGGGCCTCAAAGGGATGGTACAGGGGTTATATCGGGTATGTAGGGATAAGGGAAAGGAAGCTGGAAAGCTACTATTTGAGGTTTAGGGTTTAGGGTTATTGTCCACCATTTGCCATGCAGTATCAATCTGACAGGAAAGGGAGGGGATGGTGATGCGCTGCCACGCCAAATCGCACAAGCTCCAACTGCACTTGCGTGGCAGGGTTTGAGAAGTTTCTTGAAATATTACTAATGGAGCACCTCTTTCCACAGATGAGCCATTGTCCAAAGTCCTAGTATCCCCCTTGATAACCCGTATAGTAGTCCCCTATACAATCCCTCATAAAAGCCACCCTTCAAGGAGTTTACATTGTTGCACATATCTCTTATAGGTGGGCCCCCCCACCCCGTAATAGCGACTAAAAGGGATAGTAAGGATTATATCACTGTCCTCCTAACATATCTCTCTCTAATTTCCTTCCCTGCATTTTGAGAAACCGCCACTGCTGCCAAGGTGCCACTGGGTCTCGTGATCTTCCTAGCACCTGTCAGACACCAAAATTGTCCTACAAAGCCCCAAGCCCCAGAAGGGTCCGACAAGATTACAGTTCCGCAGAACTGGAAATGAAGGCATCGTTGGGAGGTTCAATGGTAGTTGCCCAAAATAAGGGGACCCCAGTATAGACCCCAAAATACTATAGTCCTTATTATAGGGACCGCCAGAAAGGTCCCCCTAATTTTGGGAAAGCCCCCAATAGGGTTTAGGGTTTAGACACGCGCATCGCACAAGTGCAGGCACGGCAAAGAGGGTCTTGGTCGGTCCCAAACTACGCTAGATGAGCAGCCCTCAGCCAACAGCTCAAGGCGAGTGGTCAGGCCTCATACGCGCTCCCCTGAGAAGGTGCTAACTACGCAAGAGGTTTAGGGTTTAGGGTGGGGGGTTTGGCGTTCAGGGTGGGGGGTTCAATGTTACCATTGCGGAGAGTAGCATTTTGAGGGAACATGGTGGGGATTCGCTCCTTAGCAGGGTGAAACACGTCTTTTCACACCTTCCCTCAGGTGGCTCAAAAGGTGAAGTAAAGGAAGGCGGGGTATGGGAATTAAGCCCCAACAAATTGTAGTTTCTCAAAATAAGAGAACCCCAATCAAAATTTAGACTCCACCCCAAAATACCATAATCCTTATTATGGAGACCCCCACCCCCTAAAAAAAGGTACCCCTAATTTTGGGAAACCCCCCAACTTGAATCTGCAAGAAGGGATCCTTGAGCCTATCCTCATCCCACCTTTTACTGGGTTGCTGTTAAGGAACTGAAATTAAGCTACCACAATGGGTGTGTATATATATAGTAATTAAGAGACCTTCACAAATATAAAGTGACTTAAATGAAGTTCCTTAACAGCAACCCAGTTGAAGACCCCCCGAATTTTCAAGGGTTTCAGAGCTGGACCCTGCGGTTTCACCCCTGGGTTTCAGGATACCTTTAAGGAAATCTAGGGGCCCTAGGGGAAGATTTTGGTTCAGACAAGGGATCCCTCGATTGATACTTCAACCAGCCGCCCCAAGCCCAATGAATCCTATAGCCAAGCTCTCCACCGCTCAATCTGCACCCAACACAAAAAGCCCAAACCCATAAGACTTCATTCCCCATGAATCCTTCGTGCACAAGGGTTGAGAAGTCGAAGCCCAAGACCCAGACCCTGGACATAGATCCTGCTCTGCCTGGCTCAGATCCTAAGCGCTGAGCTCCAATCGTCGAGCCTAAACCTCACACGCCCCAGCCAGAACACTGCAGGAATCAGCAAATTCTATATCCAAAATCCTTTATCAGCCCTACGCAAGCCTTAAACTCCGAATTCTAAACAACCCTAAACCCTAAACTCAAAATTCCAAACAACCCTCTCAACCGAATCCTAAACAACCCTTTAAACCCTAAACCCTTTAAACCCTAAACCCTTTGAAACCTAAACTTCGAATCCCAAACAACCCTAACTCTGCACTCTGCAGCCTGTGGATCTGCGCGTCTAAGCATGACCTGGGACCGAAGGCTCTACACGTGGGGGCTTAGGGGTCCCCCTTCAGTAGATGGGGTTTAGGGTTTAGGATTTAGGGTTCAAGTCCTCCTTAAGTAGATAGAATGTGGGGTATGTGGGGATCTGATTATAACATACCCAAAGCCATGTTCCATCTACTTAAGGGGGTCTAGGTGTTTAGGGCCCCAAAGTCCTGGGGATTGGTTCGCTACGGGAGGTTGTCGAGAATATGTAAGGTTTCTGGGGGACACTCTGTGGATTAGGGTTAAGGGTGTTCATGGTCCTACATGACAGTTTCTGAAAAATTGCCCTTATAGAATTCTTCATGATGCCCATAATCCCCTAATATAACCCTAATGTAACCCCAATACACTATAGTAGTCTGCATTTTTCCATTATCACTATATCCCCTTGAACTCTCTATTCAGAGAAGCTCCCACATGCCACCAAGACGCCACAAGCACAGCTTTGCCCGTCAAGTCCATGACGTCGGCTCGTGCCTGGCGGGTCTGTTGAAGCATTTCTCGGTATTATAGGGTGTAGGGTTCCAAAGTCAGCAATGGAGAAAACTGTGCAGCCGCGGTCTACTTGCTAAGCCTCTCCCCTTGCCTGCGACCACGGTCCTGCTGGCGGTAGTCGCACAGCAAGGACACACTCGGAGCCTTCCCAAAATGTTCTTTCTGCTACCCAGCACGGGGGTATGGAGGAATGGAAGGAGAAGGAGTCTCTGTGGGCTTATGCTGCGGGCATCATGTTGGGACTCTTGCTATCATGGATTCTTTCAATCCATAGTGAGTATCTGTCAGATCCAGGTGCATTCTGTTTTCTTTCAGTAGACTGCTGGGGTGAGCGCAAATCTCCTGGTGATGCATGGGGCTATCTTTTGTGGAATCTCTTCAGCCACTTTTCATGGCTTGATATGCCCCCGTCACTGTTTACCTTCCAACTCTTCTTCGCTGTTTACCTTCCAAATCCCCTATCCACTAACAGAGCGGTTCCTGTCTCGTCGCCTCGCACATGAAACAGGAAGATATGCGCAAGTGGATGTTGCAAATGACCGTAGCAAGTCCCCACAGAACCCATACGCTTAGGGGATCCCAAGATGGCCTCCCAAAATGCTATCTATATATATATATGTGTATATATATATAAATATGTATGTATATATATATACACCCTATCATAATAGGTTCTATCTTCTTTTCCATCGTCCCCCGTATAGTAGCTTCCATTGTCTTTTCCACTATCTCTATTTGGGAACCGAAAACACCCTTATTCCATTATCGGGCCCATCCACCCCATTTGCCCCGCGCGAAGGCAGTTTCCCAAAATAAGGGGACCCCAATATAGATCCCAAAATACTATAGGCCCTATTATGGGGACCCCCAAAAAGGGAACCCTAAACCCTAAACCGCGTTTTTTAGGAAACTCCCACATGTGTTTTCGCTGGCAGGCGCAGCACTTCCAAGACTGCAAGCTTCCCCGGCTACGTCTTGGTGTGACATTTTTTCTGGGTTGCTGTTCAGGGTTACTATGTATTATCCCCCTATAATGGAGAATCAAATGGAAAAGAACATGGAAAATGAAATCTTATATATCATCCCCCTATAATGGAGCATCAAATGGACAAGAAAATGGAAAATGAAGTGGAAACTGGGGCAATATAGGGATTTCAGGAACTTACCTTAAGCTACTACATTGGGGAAACCCTATCAATAACTATGTGTACCCATTATGGTAGCGTAATTTCAGTTCCTTAACAGCAACCCAGTTTTCAACAAGCGTTTGAACGAAGAAAGCATCCTCATGGTTCTTGGATGCTGGCCTACAAGAGTGTTGCAGTTCACGTATAACCCCCTGAAGTAGATAGAATATTAGGGTTATATTGGGGTTATATAGGGATAATGGAAAGGAAAATGGAAACTACGATTTTGGGTTTAGGGTGTATAGTCCTCCTTAAGTAAACAGAACATGGCTTTGGGTATATTAAAGTAAATATTCTACTTAAGGGGGACTGACACCCTTAACCCTAAACCTTAACCCCTTAATCCTAAACGCTATATTCTATCTACTTAAGGGGGACTATAGCCTTGAGGAAGTTGCCATGGGTCCAGGCAGTTTTCCTTTTCGCTGGCAGGCGCAGCACTTCATGGCACACAGACCTTGCCTGTCTTCGTCTTGGAAACACCAAGTTGCTGAACGCAATTTAAGGAACATGCAATTCTTGGCGCACATCTTCTTTGAGCAGGGATCCCCTGCTAACCTCAAAAACAACCTGCGCAGTTTCTGGGAAGAATGCTCTGGTGGGCGAATGCAGTTGGAGTAAAAATGTCGTTACTGTGGTTTGGGCATGGCGGCAGGGATGCTCTGTTAGCCGAACACAGCAAGAACATGGACGTTACTCTGGCAACCGAATGCAGCTAGAACCCTGGGCGTTATCGTGGTTTTGGCATGGATGCTCATGTAACCGAACGCAGTTGGAGCACAGACTTCTCTAAGACTTCTCTATAATTCTGGCAAGGATGCCCGGGTAGCCGCATGCAGTTGGGGGGGCGTCTGTTATCATGGGTCGGGCACGGATGCTCTGGTAATTATGCAGTTGCAAAGCGGACGCTACTTCTATGGTTTGGGCATGGATGCTCTGTTCCGAACGCGGGCGGTGCAACGAAGGCGATGGACCCCTTTTCTAAGGACCCCAACAGGTACCCGCAATTTGTGGAACCCCCATCTATGCCCTAAGCCCTAGACCCATATAATCCATATTCTAAACTCCTAGTATCCCGTCTAATTATCCCTTCAATACTCCCCTATATAACCCACTCTTAAGGAATTTAGACTTTAGTTCATATGCGGGCTCATATGCTATATATCTTATTCAAGGAATATTGGGCGCGGACCTGAAGGCACCACCAAGCCCTGACAAAGGTGTGGAAACCTCCGCCCTGCTCCTGCCCAAGGGTTTAAGGTGAAGGGTTGTAAGGACCATGATTTAGGGTTTTAGGGTTTAGGAGTTTAGGGTTTAGGGGTTTGGGGGTTTAGGGTTTTGAGGCTTTAAGGGCCATTTTCCGTCTGCGCAAGGGTCTTGGGTTACGAGGGTGCTATGGTATAGTAAGTTCATGTGAGAGCCTTTGATATGAACAGAAGCAAGCAAGGATTTCCATTTCACAGCATCGGGCGGAGGATGTAGCTATTGCTTCGATTATGTCAAGTTCAGCTTGTTCAGTTACTTCTAACTTTCAACTTGACAATTTGGGGGGATCCTAAAAATGCTCCAGGTCCCATTTGTGGAGCCCTATAAGGATTGCAGTTTTAAGGCATTCCGCCAAATGGTAACAGTTACCACAAGATATACCACGAGTTAAAAAGCCCCTTAGTAAAGACAGCTACTCTACGGGGGAATCCCTAATCAAATTCTAAACGCCAAAACTCTAAATTGCCCTAATTCCTACATCCTAAGCCCTCAATATTGGGGGTCTATCTAGAGCCCTGGTTGTTTGGAAGCCCGGATTTGGGAGAGGCGGGCTGAGCATCAGCTCTGCCTGATGAAGGAGAAAGTTTCGGGATGCTTGTGGTGGTTTGGGAGTTTTTCCTCATTAGGAGTACCTTTTGGGGGGCCCCCATAACAAGGATTTTAGTATTTTGGGGTCTATGTTGGGGTCCCTTTATTTTGGGAAACTACCATTTGGGAGTTTCTCATGATAATCCCTCACACTCCTTAACAAGGACCCATAATCCTCCACAATCTCTACATGCCCCTAGGGTCTCTAGGCCATGCTTTTTGAGAAACGCCCGTCTAAATGAGAAGCCTTCAAGACTCAGAGTCCTAGGAGACGTGGCTGGGCTGAGGAAGAGGGTAGTTGTGATAGCTGTTGCTGGAAAGGCTACAATCCCTCCTACTACTTACTCCCCAAATAATGGCATCCCTACGATGGGGACCCGCCAGAAAAGGATCTACATTTCCGAGGCTCTCACTTCACATTTCGAATAATAGAGCCGTCTCCAAACAAGTCCGGGGCGTCATCGTAGAGACATTGCCATGTCAATCCCTGGCGCTGGCTGAAGTCCTCGTGTCGCTGGCAATGTTGCGGGCCTTATCAGGAGACATTTTTTCGGAACTTCCTACACAACTTCCGACATGTGGATGCCCTGACGCCTGCCAGTCGTACACCCCTGGACTTTCAGAACCTCATGCCTAAGTTCCGATAAGGATCTACATATTTGTCGAGTTCCCTGGCCAACTAAAGGTTAACCTGATTGATTATAGTAGGGCTGCATAAGCCGAAGGTTATCGGGAAGGGCTTGGGTGTGCTAGGCAGCTCCAATTTCCTTTTGGTCATGGGCGCAAGATTGAACCTGCATAGGCGGATGTACGGCGCGACGGAAAAAGGCACAACAAACGGCGCTAACGTTACAGTAATCTTACTTGTTTCTGGAGCAGGATGGGTTTCATAAAATACGTGAAAGCCCACAACTGGCTCTTTGCACGGGGCCTTTTGATCATGGCGGACGCAGAATAGCTGATCAAGGAATTGCGTTGCTGCTAAGGAACTTAAATTAAGGTATCATAATGGGTATATACATATATGTGATATTTTATAGGGTTTCCCCAATATAGTAACCTAAGTTATGTTCCATATGTTCCTTGACAGTAACCCAGGGAACGGCTTCTGGCTCCGAGCCCAAGTCCCTGGCCCATCTGGACCGGAAGATTGCGCGCCTCCACTACAGTGGTCTAGGGTTGAGGGTTTTAGGGATTTAGGGTTTAGGGATTTAGGGTTTAGGGTTTTAGGATTTTAGGGATTTAGGGTTTGGGGTTTGGGGTTTAGGGTTTAGGGTTTTAGGGATTTAGGGTTAGGGTTTAGGGGTTAGGGTTTTAGGGTTTGGGGTTTAGGGTTTGGGGTTTAGGAGGTGCCTCCACTGCAGCTGAATCCGCTCGCCTCCCTGTGTTCCGGCCTACTGTGGCACCTACGAGTCCGTGAAAGAATGCCAGGGTTTGTTTGGCAATGCGTCTAAGCTCGCCAGACCCTTGCATCGTTCAGGGCTCAGCACTGGAGCACTGTGTAGGTTGTAGGCATCGCCGCAGTACATCTGTGAGAACTAATGTAACCGAGGCCTGATTCTCGGCCAAAGAGACAGCCAGCTAGGGGAAAACAGCCCTAGACGAGAACCGTTGAAGGGTACATAGCGTCCACAATGGACAAAAACAAGCTGAACTGCAGGAAACTCCCGCGTTTCGGGCTTGGAGTTTAAGGATGTAGTGTTGAGGGTCTGAGGATCTAATCATATCTAGGTCAAAAGACACTTAGGAAGTGGCCTCGCAAAAAGATACTTGTCTCTCTTCCCATGGGACATGGCTTTGTGACATTTGCTTGACGAAACATCCAGTATCCTGTATACTCTCTGGCCACAGCCATTGATGCGGGAATTTATCAAAATCATGGTTCCATTTTCGTGAGATTGAAGGTTTAGGACGTTAGGGCACCCGAAATTCTAGGTGCCGTCTTATGTTCGTGACCGAGGGAGGGAGTGTACATTTGACAGCTTGCCATGTCGTCTTCGGCAAAGAAAACAATAAAACGAGGAAGGCGCTCGGATGATCTTACAACCTCCCTTACTGTCCGAGACTTCAGATAACTATGACGTTTCTACCTGCATTAACCCCAACATACTCGGAGGTCCCAAGGTACTTGAATATATCTTGATATAACTGATGTATAAAATCCAGGTATAACAACATTAGGGGCCTCGGGGGCCTTGTGCTAAGGTTATAAGCGCCATTGTAACTGGTGTATACTTACCCGAACTTCCAAGTAAGACAGGAAGAAGAGACCACCATTCTGGATGTCCAATCCTTAAACCCTAAAGAAACCCCAAAATCCCAGTGGAACCCCTGCATTTCCACCTCTGTGGGGAGGCGTCGGAGATAGAGGCGACGGAGCCTGAAGGCCATATTGGTTTAGGGTTTTGAGGAAGCAGAGGCTTGTATGACTTGATGATGAATTACCCCCTCTTCGCCCCCAACCCAGTAGCCCTCAGCCATACCTAGAAGTGTCCATAGATTAGATAGGGGACCGCAACATAGACTCCCAAAAGCAGTAATCCCTTAGTATAGGGATTCCAAATCAAGGGTACCTGATTTCTGCATTCCCTAATCGGTATGAACCTCTACACAAACTCTACTTCAATCAAGTTGCTACTCTCCTTGTTCCATTTGAGTCTCCATCATTGGGGAAAATGTCTACTTAATTACCTCCACCTGCTCTCGGGCACGCATGGGCGTGGGCGGCCCAAGCGAAGGGGTCCGCGGCGCCGCAGACCTCACGGAGCGGTCTGAGGCGGCGTAGTAGTTTAAGGGTTGAGGGTTTAGGGTTTTAGGGTTTAGGGTGGGTTTATTTGATCCGCAAATAGGGGACCCCAATATAAACCCCAACATACTATGATCCTGTCCTGATAATGGAGACCCCAAGAATGGTACCCCAAATCTTTGGAAACCCACATATGGTAAAGGGTTATAGCAGGACCATACTGTTGATGGATGAAATCTTGCACCACCTAGGGGCCCTAAACTACTATAATTCCTCGGACTGTAGGGACTTAAGGTGGTGCAAAATTTTCCTCCATCAACAGTATGATGTAGTTCCTGCTGAGGCTTGGCCAGGTTGTCGCTTGTGGTGTTTCTTTAGAACCCCCAAGACAGGACCTCATTGGAGGGTCTTGGTAGGGTTTAGGGAAGGTGTAGGGCGTAGGGCTGAGCATGCAGGGCTTGGGGGTCAACGGCTTGCGACTGAGGGAGTACATGTGGTGTAGGGTTGTGGCTTGAATGTCTGAGAGGTTCAGGCGTAGTTAGAAACAAAGGTATAAGTAGGAGACGAAAACCCTCAAAATGAAGCTCCAGCCAGGATTCCGAATCAAAGGAGTTGTGCAGTGATTGTATGGGGCATTTCTGAGGGTTTCATGGGTCATGAAGTGGTTCTGTGAATTTTCTTTTAGCTATGCTGGATCCAAATTTCGGCCTCAACAGCCTCTGGGCTTAAGTCTAAATTAAGGCGTAAGACTTTCGCAAGTCCAGCTGCATAAGGCAGGGCAGCAGCGCTTGCACGGTTTCAATTAATAAGGAAGAGAACTAACTGGTGGTCCCACGACATGACGCCCGTCCAACTAATCAATTACGTGCACTGTTCCATTGAATCACAATTTGAAATAAGGCAATATTGAGGGCTATATGTAAATACATATACATACATACATACATACATACATACATACATACACACACACACATACATACATGCATACATACATACATACATACATACATACATTTTTATTTTCATTACTGAGTGGCCGCAACATTTGTGGTTTTGAGAACCCCAAAGAGCTGAAATCTGTGGTCTACTTGAAGTATACCAGAGTTCTACAAGAGCTAGACGATTGTCAGTGCTCATTTAGGCTAGACTCCTGCCACCACCCATTAACAGTCTATAAGAGGGATCATAGTACGCGCTAGAAGTATATCATAAACAGAATTGAACTGTCAATAAGTCACGGCGATACCCAAGTTTGAGCGCGTGCATTCTTATGTGCTAGCTTCTGATAAGCTTGCTGGGCCCAACCCTAAACCCTAAACCCTACACCCCTAAACCCCAACCCCACAAAAGCCTGCTGCATCCCCAACCTCTTTTGCATAGGGTTTAGGGTTTGGGGTTTTAGGGTTTGGGGTGTAGCGCTTGGGGTTTAGGGTTTGGGGTCTAGGTCAGTACAGTACCGTTTTGAAATCTGATTTGACAGCCTGCTCCATTTTGCTAGAAACGTCTTTCCCTGGTTGGACCCTCATAAGTATTCCCCCTGTCACCCCTTTTTTTATATATTTTTCGGAATATGGGACCACCTTCCTGGACTTCACAAAAAATGTGGTGTGAGTCATGTTGTAACACAAACAAATCTAGTGATGTTGTGACATGTCGACATGACTTCAAAACGATGTTTCCTTCGCACTGTTTAGTTCTCTCAAGTTCAGGATCCACAGGGAGCACAGAGAGGTGCCGGCCTTGGCAAGGAAACCAGGAAGAGCCATTTGGATTTGTTGCAGGAGGAAGCCTGAATAATGAGAAATATGATCCTCTTCTAATTCTTATATGAAGGTATATATCTTTCCCACGGAGAGGGGACTTTTATTTTTGCTTGGTCTTTCCTTCTTCCGCTAGACCCGTCAGCGAAATAGTGGGTCCTCCCTAACACAGGGCCTTGCTCAAAAAAACATTGTTCCACCACATGATGTCTGCAAACACAACCTATGTCGAAAAGCGTGTTGTGGCCTAGATAATCTGTCGGCAAGCGCTAAGAAATACATAATTTTACACGCCATAGCAGTCCTGTGTGTTTACATGATGTACTCCGACACGCTATTCAATTATCTAGACGCCCAGTAGGAGCGCATGTATTTTTGCCGTCTCCTTTTTCATTTGCTTCTCCTCCTTCTACTAATTTAAATCCTTAAGCCCTTCGCACATATCGCTGGAACGTCTTCCAGGGGCCCCAACAGCCTCTCAGTCCCCGACTGCCCTGCGCTTGCGGCCCAAGTGGTGGGCGTACCCTGACAGCCAAGCTACTGCGGACCCCTAAACCCTAAACTCTAAACTCGCCCTAAACCCTAGACCCTAAACCCTAGTACCATTCAAGTGCGCCCGGTCGTAGAAACGAAGGAGTCTTACCCTCCCTCAACTCACCTGTCCTGGAATGTGGGAAGAGACCGTATGAAGAAGCCTCAACCTTATAGTCCCCCTTAAGCAGATCGAATATGGCTAAGGGTATACTATAATAAGATCCCCATATACCCCATATTCTATCTGATTGACTATAAGCCCTAAATCCTTTGAGACAGGCCCAGCAGGGGGGCTCCATGTCAGTTTGGGAGAATGCTCTTTCAATTTTGAGCGCTTGCGGGAGCAGAATTCCCATGAGTAATAGTATGCTACGATGTTAGAGGGCTGGCTTCTTGGCATCTCACCACAGGCATATGTGCTAAGGTAAAACATATCAGAAGCTATGCATAGTCATGACCAGGACCACAGTAACACAACAAAACAGGACACTAAAATAGCATCGCACTCCGCTCTCGGAGACCTTATGCAGCTACGTTTTTGGAGGTGGAAGACAACCGAGTAACTACACAGGATGCTTACCTGGAAAGACCAGCCCCCCCAAATGAGCTGCTTGAATTTCAGGCAGCAGGAGATCATGTGAAGGTAGATCATCGTTGCAGGCCATCATGGGTCATCAATCATTAATCCCACCCTAATAAATAACCACAGAGTAGCATCATTGTACATTAGGGGGATATTTATCACCCGTGCGGTGGGTGGTCAGTTCAACATTAGGGGAGGGGACTATGGGCTACCCTACGCCCTAAACCCTAAATCCCAAATGGATGGCTTTAGCAAGCTGGGTACCCGATGCACTGCACACAATGTGCACCTGCCGCCCATCTGGGCTGTCAGGAATACGGCTAGACCTGGTGCGATGGTATTGCTGCAGTATAGCTGCTGGCACAAAGGGACATAACAAGAAAATATGCAGCACACCGAGATAAATTTGGGTATATGGTATCACACTACATTTCTATCTTTTATATATACATATATGTGTGGAACGCATGACGGTACATAGGGACATAGAAAGAGAGAGAGAGAGAGAGAGAGATGTATATATATATGTATATTAGATATAGATATATATATATACATACGCATATACATATAAATACACAGAGGCCTGTGTTACCATTCTTCACGCACTCGTTTTTTCCTTGCACTTGGCTTATATTTTTGACCTGAAAAGAACTACATTGAGGTATTGAGGCGGAGGCCTACCTGCAGACCAGGCGCATCGGGATACTCCCTCTGGAGTGGATGCAGATTTGTGTAGGATTGTTGAGGGATTGTATAGGCCTCGGGGATGTTACCCGAATCATGGAGAAACAAATGGAGAAGAAGAAGGTCCCCTACACCTTGAAGCGGAGCCTGTGCTAGACCTTGGGCACTGCCCATGCCCCAACACTGTACCCGTCTATGATAATGGCTATATCAAAGTTATATACATAACTGCATCATGAATATTATCCAGCTGCTACAGAGTGGGGGCAGCACCCAACCTAAAACCTTCCCAAGCCTGATGTTTAGCTGTCTACTTGGGGAGCTCTAATGAGCAAAGAAAACGAAAAGAAGGACAGCCTAAGGAAGCTGTGTGACGAATTCCACAGAGGCCTGACAGCAAGTCCCGCCTTCTGACCTGTAGAAGAATCTTCGGCAACCCTTAAGCCCTTTTATGCAAACAGCAGGAGCGCGCACCAGGAGTCTCCAGCGCGAGCTAAAGGAACTGGCCGGGGCTCATGGACCT
Organism: Symbiodinium pilosum; assembly: GCA_905231905.1. NCBI lineage: Eukaryota > Dinophyceae > Suessiales > Symbiodiniaceae > Symbiodinium > Symbiodinium pilosum. The sequence continues at coordinate 7,896 of CAJNIZ010032146.1, read as the reverse complement.
CAACGGAGATGATGTATGGATATTCGTGGAAACATGTATGTACATTAGGAGGACCCCCCACCC
>CAJNIZ010032135.1:52111-72301 GCA_905231905.1 Symbiodinium pilosum | reverse complement strand
CCCCTAATTTATGGAAACTCCCATACAGGGACCCCAGCTACAGTGGCCTCCAATAGTGGGAAGGTCCTACCTTCATATACCTGTTATGGACTCCACTTGTAAAAGGTTTCTATGGTCCCTCCAAATCCAGGGTGCGACAACTAGTTCGCCAGACCTTACCAGGAACTTACTGCTCTCATAATGGAGAAATCTTATATAGGGACCCGCATTGTAAGAGGAACTCCACCATGTAATGAGATGATGGAAACCTCCTACCTACTGTTGATACTAAAAGCCTTGCATGACCCAAATACAAGCTGCTGAAGCTTAGCTTGGTGGATTACGAAACAGCGCTGTCTTCCAAAGTAGCAATTATAAAACCCTACGGGATCCCGCTAGTTTAAACAACCCTTTTGCAACCGTCTTCAGGAGTTAAAGCAGCCCTGAACCCATAACCTGGGCATCTTCCTCACCTAGGATGAGCTCAACTCGCTTAGCAAAGGCCAGGGAACTTCTTCGGAGCAGCCAAGATCACCTCCACAGCGTTAGCGACGATGAAATTCCTTGGGCAGAGCGAGCGCTGTTTACAAGCACAAGTTTAGAGCTTAGATTTAGGGTTGGAAATTAATGCTCGTGGGTTCAAGACCCAGGGTGCAGGGTGGTCCGGCTTCAAGGTTCGAAAAGCTGCTGCTGCAGTTCTCGCGGAATGCTCGTGAATAAGCCCTAAACCCCAAACCCCTAAACCTTAAAAATACCCTAAGTGCTACAGAACTCCCGTGGCCGAGAGCTCGCAGTTTCAACGGCTGGTACCGCGAGGCACTTCAGTAGAGTTGCTTCCTGTCGCTGTACATGCTCTGTAATATAGTTTTGACGGGCCAACCGCCTAAACATGTAAAGGACTTGGAGTCCCCCTTAAGTAGATAGAATATGGCATTGCCAAAAAAAATAGAATCTGGAATTCCCAAAAGATCTCCATATGCCACAAATTCTACCTACTGAAGGGTAACGACATCTTCACGAAATTTGTTGTTGAAAGGACCCTGCTGGGACCCAGGGCATGACAGTCCTGCAGCTTAGTGCTTTGAAGCTAGCGTTTAGGGTTCAGGGGATTAGGGACTAAGATGTTAGGGATTAGGGTTTTAGGGATTCAGGGGTTTAGGGTTCAGGAGATTAGGGATTAGGGTTTGTGGACGAAGGGTTCAGGGGATTAGGGACTAAGATGTTAGGGATTAGGGTTTTAGGGATTCAGGGGTTTAGGGTTCAGGAGATTAGGGATTAGGGTTTGTGGACGAAGGGTTCAGGGGATTAGGGATTAGGGTTTGGGATTCAGGGGATTAGGGATTAGGGTTTAAGGGTTTAGGGGTTTGGGGTTCAGGGGATTAGAGTTTAGGGGTTAGGGGTCTAGGCTTCAGGGGACGAGGGTTTAGGGTTTAGGGGTCTAGGGTTCAGGGGACTGCACTCAATTCCATCAACACAAAGTCACTTCTCCTTGCGCTACACAATGGTCCTGGCTGTGTGGTCAAGTAAAGATGGTTGAATAACAGCAATCAAACCTTCAGGGCTGTAAACCCTCAACCCTGAACCCTAAACCCCCAACCACACTCGAGGTACGAACTTCATCAATCCCCTCCCCCGATCCCCGGTATTAACCCCCCCCCATATCAAATCTTCCCACTATTTTAATGTACCACAATGAGAGTATTGAATATCAAGGGGGGATGGAGGGGCCTTAATATGAGGGGGAGGAGGGTATGCTATTTGGATCATTCTTGGAGCGGCCTTCCAGCCTTGTGCCCTTGAACCCTAACCAACCTAAACCTGTAGGCCCCTTGGAAGCCTCATAAACCTGAACCCTGAGCCCCTCTAAACCCTAAACCCCTCTAAATCCTAGATCCCGAGCCCTAAATCCTATAAACCCCAAACCCCCTATAATCCCTAGATCCCCTTTGGGGACCCCAAAGTCAAAAGACGCCAAGGAGCTTTGAAGTCACGAGGTTCATGACTGGTCGCTCAGCCTAAAAAGGATGGGGGAGACTCTCAGGGTGTTGGGTTTAGGGTTTAGGGTTTAGGGTTTGTACCCTGGGATTTGGGTCCCTAAACCACGGAATGTGGCCCTTAATAATGGTATTTGGGACCCAAAACCTAGGGTTACAAACATTAAAGATACAAACTTAAAGTCTTTGAGACTCTCTCCATCCAAAACCGCGGTCATAAACCAGAAAGCCCTTATTCCTGCTTCCTGAACCCTAGCCTAAATCCTGAAGCCTTGGGCTTCAAAAATAATCACCCCAATATTACCCATAAGAATCTCAGGTTCCATGTCATTTTCCATGTGTTTTCCATTTGATTCTCCATGACTGGGGTACTGGGACATCCTGGGACCCTAAGAACCTGAACGCTGCAACTTGACAGGATGAAGCCATGGACTCCCCCGAACCCAAGGCGCATCGGCCTTGCAGTGCCTTAGCCGACTTGGAAACCGACAACTGCCTCAGGGATGTCCTGCCTTACCAAACCTTTAAACCTTTAAGGGTTTAGGGTTTAGAGCTTCACCGCAACCCCACCCCACGGAAAAAAAAGAACAGCGGGAATGTGGACTTCGGCAGGTCTGAACCCATGGCACACGTGTATTCAGCATCTTTGATATACCAAGACAACAGAAGTGCCAAATTGCAGCTACTTCCAGGTCTCAAGTGCAAACATTGATATAAAATGATCACGGGATGTAGGAATTTGTGTACAGTGTATATGATGCCCCTACAACTTTTTTGGGAAGCCGCGCCGCAAAAAAATGCTTGGGCTCTGCGAATAGCTGTTTTAAGGCAACCACCCAGTTAGGTAGCCAGATTGTGAAGTCACGAGTATCATCTAGAATCGGAAGTCTCAGGTCAGGTACTATGTAATCATGCATCTCCCTACTACCCTGCCCTATGAAAGGGCAACCTTGAGAGGGTAGTATGGGGGGGGATGGGTGCTTGGAGGGTCCGAGGGGCTTGCGAAGCTTCGTAGCCCCGATAACCCGCATACTAACACCAGTTTCCCCCCTTATGAGCCCTTCCCTAAACCTTAAACCCGGAAGAGGACCCATGATATGAGCCAGGACTCGGTGTTGCCCGGTTGAGGGTTTGTGTGTTTCCTTTCCTAAGAAACCCCCATGCCTCAGCTTAGATCACCTAGATCCATCAATCCAAAACCAGCTCAAACTCCTAAACCCCAAGCCTTACATCCTAAACCCTGAATGGAACCTCAAACCCTAAACTCAAACTCCTAAACCCCAAAGCTTATATCCCAAAGCCTAAACTCAAACTCCTACCCCCAAAACCCTACGTCCAAAACCTGACTGAACCTGACAAAAGCAGGACAGGGCCTTGGATGGCGGCCCGTGTCGAGTCTGTGGCTTCAACTCCTTTGGTGCTAAAGCCTCCCAAGGACGAGTTGATGGACTAGGGATTAAGGAGTATAGGATGGAGGATTTAAGTTTTGCAAGGGTTTGTTGCTGGTTGGGATTTAGGGATTAGGGTGCAGGATGTGGGGTTTGAGGATGTTCGCGGGTTTTAGGGATTAGCATGCGGGATTTAATGTTTTGGGATGTTTGAGAGGTTTGGGCATTTGCATGCGTGATTTAGATTCTTAGGATTTTTGGCGGCTTTAAGGATTAGCATGCAGGAGCTCAGATTTTGGGACATGTTGGGATGCTTTGGGGTTTAGGGATTCAAGTTTCAGATCTAGGGCTTAGGGTTTGAGGCTTGAGGGGTTGAGATCGAGGGTTTGGGGCTTCAGGCCTCCAGGCTTTAGGCTTTATAGAGTTTCCCTGAAGTAGAATAAGACCCCCATATACCCCATGTTGTACTCCTGTTGGACTCTCGTTTCAGTAAGGTAAAAGGCTTTTGGCCTGAGATTCGTTAGTGCTGGGGGTGAGGATGCGGCGGGACAAGTTTTACACGGGTCCTGGGAGAGTAAGGGGGATAGCAAGGACGCCGGGATTCTGCACCAAGAGTTTTGGACGGTTGGGGGCAAGGGATAACAATGGCTTCTGCATGACAATAGGGCTTGCCCTCATGCACAAAATCTGTAGATAATACCTGCTTTGGTTTGCATACCCACTTTCAAGGTTGGCCTCCCGAACCCTTTTTGCTTTTGCTCAACTCTGACCTCTGCCTTTCCTGGGCCCCCCCTGAGCGCTACTGGGTAATGGAAAACGAAGCACTTTCGGTCCCCAGATACCAGGCAGAGTCCAGTCCCAAAGTGGCAAGCTTACTACGTGGCACTTAAAACCCCTACTAAGGGTTAACCCATAATTACCTATAATTGGAATATAAGGGAATTCCAAAGGGTTAAGGGTCTAAGGTCCAAGCTAAGTCCCAAGGAGTTTAGAGCACTTCTGAAATCAGGCACAAGAAAGCTGATAGATTGCATGGTCATGAACCCTCAGCCTCATACAGAGAAAAAGGGCAACGTGAAACTGGCCACCTAAACCCCAATCCAACCAATCCCTTAACCCACTAAAGTCCTAAACCCCCAACCCCAGTTCGAGGTCCAAAGGGGGTGCCTCTGGGTGCTCGCGCTTCATCTCGGACAGAGTGAGGACCTGACGAACGTATATCACATACATCAGTTTTTGTATATACATCTATTATAGGATTTACCGTTTATCTAAGAAGTGGTACTTTCCCATATCGCCATTGCAAGGCTTCTGCTGGGGGTACGCGAGGATGACTACCACGAAAAGACCACAAAGGGTAGGGTATGATGGTAGCTCTGACTGTGGCAGAGGGAGTGGCAGGGCGGCCACAGTCTCCTTGCAGAAGCCCAAACATGACAACCCGAGAAGAAGCGTCAAAGGCTGTAACCGGATTCCAGCTTGCTTGGTGTGCTAGGGATGGATCGCTTGAGCTGACATACACAATACTTCAGATATCTTGCAAAGAGAAGACAGATTGGGGTTGCGTGTTCAAGGGCTCGTAAGTCCAGGGCGTGCAAAAGTTCTTGCTCAAATTAAGCTGTTCCCTTCGATTTTGTCTGGGGAGCGTGACTAGGTTTCGCATGGTGTTGGACCCCACGCGCTACACAGAACACAGCCTTTGACAACAGTTTGGGATCTACGGTTGCATGTCAATCTGGTGGAGGGTGCTTTTCCGCGGATGCAAGCATATGACTTGTGTTTCCAAATTCCTTGCGCGGCCGCTGTTGAAGCCCTATAGCCACAAACGTACATTAAGCGCGTTGGACCTCCAAGCAAGCACGACTTAGAAACCATACAGCCACCTGCAAATTAGCCCCGTATTGCTATGCGCGGATAGGTTCGGGAAGCATCCGTCCGCTTAGGCTGTGAACTATTTTGCAAATCTTTGGCTCACAAAACAAAGCCCCAAACTTGCTAGACTCTCTAAAAGGTTTGGCTTGTTAAGTGAATCTCAACGGCCCTTAAAAGCAATTGCTGCTTGACACCTTAACTCCATAATCACTCACAAACGTACGTCCTAGCCCTTCAGGTCTACCAGCACCTTATAACCTTAAACTCCATGAGATCTAAAACTCTAACTCCATACACCCAAATCCTGAGATCCGCAACAAAGTCTAAGCCCGAAACCCGAAACCCAGATCCCTAAACACATACTCTGAACCCTCTTCCTAGAGCCCTAAACTAAGCATATCCTCTCACCCGAATTAGTATGCCTCCCACCCTCAAATGGTAAACAAACCCGAATGGCACCAACATATAACCTAGAGTTTATATCGTTACTATCTTCCCTGCCCTCAGAATAACCCGCTCCCACCCCCCTCCCACCCCCCTCGTACTAGCACCGGCATTAGACTCTGCGAATGATTTCGGGAGGGCGGGGAGGTTTGTTACTAATCTCAGGGCCCCAAGTATACAGTATCATATGCTCCTCCAAGCCCTTAAGGAGGATTCGTGGTGGATTAACCCCAAAGTATGTATGATTGTTACATGATGGACCCTTGGGGTCAAGGGAGGGGGCTAATCTGTAAGCCCTGAGCCCTAAATTCGTTTCCCAGCCTTCCCACCGCTCTTGGAGCACTTCTTCAGGTAACCGCCGGTGTCGCTGGCGTAGCATCCGCGTGGCTTTCCCAAAGTTGAGTGAGACCTGGGATTTTCTCAAACGTGCTTGGGTGGGCCCAGGGTTTGCCATTTGGGGTTTAAGATTTGGGATGAAGCATGGTAATGTCCAAGAAAGTGGGCCCTTTTGTATTCCAGCACATTATAACCCTTGTTCTCGTAGCCTCCCAGGAAGGGGACCCCCCAATTGTTGGAACCCTTTCTGCATCCGGGCTCGCACACAGCCCTTAAACCCCAAACCCTGTTACCCTACACCCTAAACCCCAAACCCCCAAATATGTAGAGTCTAGGAACATTTGGGCTGTCGTAGCTAGTAGTGTAGGATTAGGAGCGTGGGCCTCATAGTAGGGGCCGTGGATCTTCGGCCCCTTTAAGGAGTTTAGACTATAGCTCATGCTTATATATGTATTATACATGTATATATATATACGCATACAAAGTGGAGCCCCTAAGTTATACCTTGGGGGGTATAAGTAACGTATCAGGGAGATAGTTACAAACAGAAGTCCAAGTAACTATAGCTATGGGATCTATAGATACTTATGTAGCTAGAGGGGCACCGCCCTGCATCTGCTTATATATACATATGAGCGAGTCTAGACACCTAGCATCCCCTTGAACAACCCCTGTAGTAGTCCCCTGTAGAGAGTCCCTTATATAACCCGCCTTACGAAGTTTAGATTCTGGCTCACATATACACACGCTTACATGGCCGGGATGATAAGAGATGTTTTGAATAAACGCGCCTCCCCAAACCCCACATTCTTCTAAGAAGCTCCCACTTAACAGCAAGTGACTTGGGATGATTTGCGGGGGCTGGGTCGGGTCGTTCCCACCCCCTCTTAGTAGCTGGTTCTACGGGGCAATTGTAGCTCCTATTACCCCTTGTACTGTACAGGAATGACCCAGTCATTGCGGTCTAAAATATAAGCTATAGTCTTAACTCCTAGCATCCCCCTTAATAACCCCTATAATCCTACCCTATACAATCCCCATATAGCCCCCCTTTCAGGAGTTTACTCTATAGCTCATACAGCTTCCTTACCAAGCGCGGATGAGTGAGGCCCGACTGCTGCTTGGGATTTAAGTCTGGGCCAGAGCCAAATGGGGGGTTCCCAAAATTCGGGTGTATAGGGGTACGTAAAGGAATGGAAAAGAAAATGGAAACTACTGCGTAGGGGTCATGTAGGGCGTACAGGGGTGATATAGCGTTTATTGGAAAACGAGCTCCCTTGTATAACCCAAGAACACTCTATTTCTGGGCCTTTTAGGGCTGGGGGCCTCTCGTTCTGAACTGAGCCAAAGACGCTGACCTTTTTCTGTCGCCGTGATGCCGGTCTTTGTGCGATAAGTCGATAAGCCCGCTGCTGCAAGGGGGACAAGCTCCAGGGCAACGAAAAACTAGGGTCAAATCATATATGGTAGGAATTTGAGTCGTGCTTCTTTAACTTGGACAGCAGAGTCACGCGTTCACCCTAAACCGCGTACCTCTGGCAGCGAAAGCCTTGCTTCGCAAGCGCTGACTGCTGCGGCAAAACTGAAAATGTTGCGAGCCGTCCCTCGGCTAGAATATCGGAATGAACTGGCTTTACCCTAAGGGTCCAAGGACCCAAATAATAGGGTTTTAGGGCCCAAATACTCTAGTATTAATGGTATTTGGGCCCTATAAGACCCTATTATTTGGGTCCTTGGACCCTTAGGGTTATAGAGATTGTATAGACCCCAAAGAGTCCATGTAGGTATATGGTATATACTTAGGGCCCAAAGGGTTTCCATATACCTACTTTAAGGCCCAAGTATATCCCATATACCTACATGGACCCTTTGGGGACTGTATGGGGAAAGATGAAGAAGAGGCTGCAGCCCGCCATCCGGCCTCATACTCCTTTTCGCCTAATTACCAAAAACACTACCGCGAGGCAATCTTCATTCATAGTTCTTGCCGAGATGTACGGATTGCAACAATGGCAATACAGAGCCATTCCGTTGGGTGTGGGCGATTACGCTTGCTGTTTACGCGCTTGCACTCCGCTGAGCCAGCATGATATCCCACCGTGCAGCCCAACTAAGCCCCTTCTCGAAGCAGTTGTCTTTGTAGGATCATGTTGGGCTTTCATGAAACGTTGGGGGAGAGTACTATAGGGGTTTCACGATTTGGGCTTGCTTGCAAAAAAAAACGGGGTATGCACGGCTGAAACGCAAGGGTCTTCAGAGTCTACCTCGCATCGGGTCCCTCCCGTAGATATCGCAGAAAACTAGAAAGTGTTGTCTTTAATTATTGGGTTCCCTTATGAAAATAAAAGACTGTATATCCAAGAATGACCCAGCTAGATCGCCACGCCCACCGTAGGGCTTCAAAAGCTTGAGGGAAGCAGCTTTCCTTTCGAGCCAACGCGGCGTGCATGAAGCTGACGGGCCCCAACAAGGAAGTGTCCAAAAACCTACGTAAGGGATTCCGATCTTATGGGACTTATGGGACTTTCCAACAACAAGGACCCTCATTCTATACCACCAGATGCCAAGAATCCTTCTTTTGCGAGCTATTGCCGTTTAAGGTTCAAATGTAATCAAAAGCTTGTCATTAGAGAAGGTGTCGAAGATCTTCGAGTTGCCTAACTGCCCCGAAGGACCCAGCGTTCCCTCCCTAGGGCTCAGCAAGGGCAAGCTGAAATGAATCTCCTCAGGTTTAGGGTTTAGGGTTTAGGGTTTAGGGTTTAGGGTTAGAACACTTCGGGAGCCAATGGCACGCGCGAATACTGTAGCAGGCTATGCCATAACTGATACTGGGGAATCAAACGGAAACACGTGGCAATATGAAATGGAAACTAGGTTCATATAGAAGTTATACACAGGAATGTTGAAGCCCAATGACTGATATGGCTCTGAGGTCTATATCAGGCACCCTATCTATACGATGGATCTCAGACCATAATATTTGGCATCATGATTATACACCCCTATACAAATTCTCCGTTATCCCTAAGCCCTAAACCCTGGAACCCTCAATTCTGGCAATTCAGGCTCGCAGCTTAAACCCTGATGTAGACCCCTGATTAACAAACGCCCTCCCTTAATGGGGATTATAACAAAAAACAATCCTCATATGGAAGGCAATTAAACAGGAAGGGGTTTGTTAATCACAGGTCTACATTAAACCCGCAAATCACAAAACACACCGATGAAGAGGAACGTCAAGGCTCTCTCTCCTTTCCTTTCATCACCTTTGTGGGAAATGAGCTGTGACACGGCACAGGGCATTAAATCCCAAACCCATAAACGTCTTAGGGTTTATATGGGGGTCATACAGGCGTGGGGTCATACAGGCGTTATGTAGGGGATGTATTCGGATAGTGCAAAGATAACGGAAACCTTTATTTGGGGGAATATATGTGTTTTTGCAATGCGCGGTTTCATCATTAGCGGAGGTGATTCTTCTTTGACCTCTGTCCCCACCCTATTACTACTACAAGAACTACCTCTGCAAACGCTGGGAGGAAGACGGTGAGAATAGGAAGCATATAAGGCCGGCCGGCATAGGCCTTACATGGGGGAAATAAGTACCTGCACAGTACATGTCTTAGACCAACAGTTCCAAATCCAATGTGGACTTGCTTAGGGGCGCTAGAGAATTGTGCCAAAGGGCTTTAAGTAGTTGGGTGTTGAGAGACGAAAGTTAGGCGGCCGTTAAAGGAATTGTCTGCCTAAGAAATAGCACAGAATTGGAGGCTTATGGTGCAGACTTCCTTACTGAGCACTTGGAGAAACTTCCCGCACGGACCAGGTATAGCCATCCACAACAACCTGGAAATAAGAAGACCTGCAATAAGAGGCACAGATTCCCTCAATCTTGTCTGGCTCCTTATCGTGGTACCCATTTTAATCTTAGACCCACCTTTGGTATGAGGTTTTTTTACAAAAGGATTAGCCACTATTACATGAATGACCCAGCCGTTCAACTAGGGACGGCTATAGCCTGAGTAGTTCTTGTTGCAGATTCTCTGGCTCAAAGCTCTCACACTTTCTGCAGACGCAGAGCTTCTGGGTTTCTGGCCAGGGGAGGAGACGGTACTAGGCAGGTATACTACGCAGCACTTAGGTTACCTATGACCATGGGTTTAGGGTTTAAGGTTGCAGGAGATTGTAGATTTTCCTGCCGAGACACTGGGTGACTATGGCTCAGAGCTTTTTCAAGAATAACACCTTGCTGAGAACAAAGCTCAAAACTGTAGATCTTTGTAGTCATGATGCGCTGGAAATGAAGATAGAATTTTCCTACATTATCCCTAATAAGAACCCCGCAGAATCCCCTTATAATCTCTCGGGGCCTACTTTCCAATGACCCTTTCGCGACACTTCAATCAATACTTGCGTCTTGCCCCTGTACAGACGCACCTGCTTCCCGCCGACACGTTTAGGGTTTGGGGTTTGGGGCCTGTGCATCAGTACTTGCCGCCACTTCGACGAAATCCCAGTGTGGTATCTACTTGGGTGGTATCCTACTTGGGTCATCCCACTGTATTGTGGGAACGAACAAACCACAATAGGGATAGACTGCAAGTCATACAGCTTTACCTGTCATCACATTTTCCTGGATATGAACTACCACAAGATCTACTTAAATTGTAGCAGATCCCAGCAATCATGACTTGCCAACTTCGAAGACACCTAGTTGAAGCTTTTGACATATTAATGAGTTCCCATAGATGGGGGACCCCTTTTGTCTCTCATAATAACGCAGTCCCTATTCGAGGTACCCCAATACTGTAGAAGGGACCCCGCCACTTCTTGTAAAACCCTTGACTAGGTCTGCCTGCACAGGAAAAATGTGACGGGACGTTTGTGGCGGAGGCCTTACTCGAAGGCTCAGGGGGCTTCGTAGCTGGGGTATAAACCTGTATAAGTCTCCTATTGGGGCTGGCCGGTTTATGACCCGCTTTTCAACCTATTATACAGGTAAGAAAATTCTAAGGACAACAGCTTTGACTGATTTAAGAACACAAGCCGTAAACCCTAAACCCTAAAGAGTGCAGAAACCCTTTAAGCCCAGGTATGTATAGTAGGTTCGGCTGCTGGCAGCAGAACATTCTACAGGGACGGATATCAAGGAACCGTAACCCGCGAAATAAACAGCTCGGATTCAAAAGAGGATTTATAGCTGCGGGCTATGTACTTGAATCGCATTAGATAGGCCAAAACAACAAGTCAGGGGATTGCACATCCCAAGCCTTCATTGCAATCTTACAGGTCGCGAGCTGCCGGCGTCGAGACCTTCCCTCCACTGACACGACTGCTGGCAAACAAACACAATCGCTGGTCAGGCTGCGAAATCTTCCCCTGTGTGCTTCCGTGGGGCAACATCTCCATTAAGATGGCACCTAGATAGTTCGGACAGGGATCGAAAGCAATCATTTTATATGCTATAGATATTCAAACACTTTAAGGCGAATGAACTTAGCAACTATTCTGGCTTCTGCATCCTAACATACCTGAACCCTCGAACCTGAACCTTAAACCCTAAATGAGCTACGGTTAATGTGTCCCGTATGATTAATGGACATGTGCTCCGATCAGATCTATTAGGGGATACATTGGAGGACTAGACCAAACCGGCTTAGCAATACCGGTGAAAGGCGGATGGGTGGATCCGACATCCTAGAAGTACGTACGAAAGCAAATTGATACAGTTCACCCTGCCGAGGCCCACATCCAGCCCCCCAAAGGGATCTACAAAACAGGTACCATAGAACAATGTGTGAATTACATGGGGAATTTGCCTAAACAAATATTTTTGGCTTGTGCGTTTGAAGGACCCTCCCAGGTTCTGGGTAACAATGACTTACTACTTAAGAATGGAGAGTCCAATGGAAAATAAATGGAAAATGAAGTGGAAACAACACATATGATTGCATGATGGTTTAGATGGTTCCGAAGACTTCCCCAAAAAATCCATTTGCAGTAGCTCTTAGATATCTACATATAATAGTATACCCAGAAGCTTTGTGGAAACCCTATGTGCTCTGACAAACTGGCTCCTTCACCACGCTTGGGGTTCGAGGTCTCGGTCAAGGACTTGCTCTTTGTACCCTTAGGTTTTGCGGAATTTAATCCGAAATTACGGTATTTGGGACGCAAACCACAGGGTACACACCCTAAGGGTAACAACTTGCAAGTCCTCAACGAGGGTCGAGGGTTTGTAGGGTTTAGGTTCCTATGAAAGTATGAAGGTCAAGGCCAATGTCAAACCTAAATCCTGAACCCCAAACCCAAACCTAGCGATCAGGGCCCATCTACTTGGACCAGCGAGCATTAAAAGGGCATCAACAAGCATAGTGGACATTCCGGCACTTTCGAAAACTTGGCAGCTTCTAGAAAAAAAGGGTGCGAAAACATACCATGAGTCTTACCGTAGGACTCGTTTACTGGTACATGGGTACCACACAGGGCTTTCAGAAGTCGATGCTCAAAAGCATGCTCAAACCTACCTGAGGAATGTCGCCTCGAGTTGCCAAACCTTGAACCTTAATAGCCCACAACCTAAACCCTAAACCCTACACCCTAAACCCTGATCCCCAAAGCTTGTAAGTTCTAAGCCCTGAACCCTCAACCGTGCATCTTGGTAGGTTGGGTTTCAAGTTGTTAGCTGAACAACTGCCTACCTCTCAGCCAAATATTAAGGGATAATGGGTTCTATAGGGATTATCGAGGGCAAAATGGGATAGGGGTTATAGAGGGATAATGGAAAAGAAAATGGGAGCTACTATTTAGGGTTTAGGGTCTATCATAGGTTTCCTTACTACATACCCCCCCTCTATACTGACCCCCCCCAAGTTCCCCTTAATTTACTTTAATTAGGCCCGATTATCCATAAATAAGCTTAATGAAGGGGGGAACCTAGAGAGGGGGAAGTAATTACGGAGGGGGGTAGTAGGGGAACTCATGAATATAGGGTCCCTCTCACGAGGACTTTCAGACAAGGAAGCCCGATCTTCCTAGATCTCATCCAGATGTCTGATATGTCACTAGAGAAGGTTTGGGGTTTGGGGTTTAGGGCTCTCAAAACTTTTGCTGAAGGCCTCGGATGTGCTTGTTGCTGACTCGCAGGATTGCTTTGGGGTACTGGCCCCACCCTGTAACAGTCTATATGAGGGGTCAGATTCAAGGCTATACATAAATAGAATGTCAATGTTATCCAACTGTTGCACAGTGGGCAGCACCCAAGATTGATTCACAAACCAGAGTCGGACAAATTGGTGGCTCGTCGCATCAAAGAGGAACGTGTAATCACGAAGGCAAACTAGCCGGATTTCCAAACTCGAGGTATAGCCCCCCTTAAGTAGATAGAATACGGCTTTGGTATATCTAATAAGAGCCCCATAAACCCCATATTCTATCTACCTAAGGGGGACTATATGTCATGTTGCATAGACTCGTCACCAAAAAAGCGTTCAAGAGCTGTCAGGGATCCTAACTACACAAAAATCCCGATAACAAAGCCATTCTAGGTCCCCCTGGGGAGCTACCAAAGAGCGCACTGAAAGAATTAGCCAATTTAGGGTTTGGGGGCTTGGGGCAACTTAAGTGGAACTTTGCCACCGTATGAAATGTTGGCCTAGCCCTAAATCTTAAACCCTAAGCCCTATATAATCCCAATTTATGAAACTAGTTTCCATTTTCTTTTCCATTATCCTTATATAACCCCAGTAGCTAGCTTCGATAATGGCCAACTGCTGGCTAGACAAAACCCTCAGCCTCAGCCGACAGCAAACTGCTGGCTGGACAAAACCTTCAGCATATAGTCCCCTTAAGTAGATAGAATATGGGGTGGATGCGGATCTTATTATAATATACCCATAGCCATAGGCTATCTACTTTTAAGACTATGAGAAGAGGCCTTCCTGCAACAGAGCAGTCTAAAAACAATAGTGCGAAGAGGTAGGATACTCACAGCAAACATGGGAGCGCAATACGCGCGAGAATGCACATGACGGTCAATCATGGTGTTAGCGCCAAGTAAGACTGATATGAGCTATGGTATAAAGTCCTAGTATCCCGCTTAATAACCAGTATAATACTCTCCTATATGATCCCCTATATACCCCCCTTTTAAGGAGTTTAGACCATAGCTCATATGGTAGGATGTCAGATCTAGGGCTCCCTCAGCCCTAGGTCCTACTTGGACTGTCAGGAGGACTTAGATGAATAACGCCTATACCTTATAACCCACATAGTGAACCTAGTTGTCCTCCCTATTAACCTACTTACGAAGTCCCCGAGAAGACCCCCCAAGTACGCCCAAACCATTGGCAAAGTCCTGGCCTGGCTTGTTCCTCGCTCTTGGCTTCGCCAAGGCCCAACCGAGGAAGCACAAACGCGCAGCATGCTCTGTCTTGAATGCAATATACTAGGTTCCCCAGTAACCCCTTAATAATAAGGGTGCCCTTTTTCCAAATATTCAGCTTTAGTAAGGAGACCCCTAAATAAAAAGGTAAACAGGGTACTACTGGGGTACCTAGTATAGGGCCTTCTGGGGCTACCCAAAGGCTCCGACAAATCTCTGCCGGGATGATGATGTACTTCAACTGTTTCGAGCAATTCCAATGTATGGGGGGTCCACAAATTGGGGAAAGCAAATACGAAGCGTAACATGTTAATCCTTATTTGGGGGGACTCCCAACTCTATGTGTCCCCCTACAAGGGACATTCCATTTTTTGAGCCCATGCCCATCTAGTCTAGGATCTGAAAACCCTAAACCCTAAACCCTAAACCCTAAAATGGTGGGTAATTTGCTGGGGGATCCCTATAACAAGGGTCGCAGCATAGATTTTTTGGATTCCAAATTGGGGCCCCTCCGTGTGGAAATTTCCATGACATGGGAAAGGATGAATCCTAGCATTAGTTTTGGTGTAGCTCAGCACGAAGTCTGAATCAATCGGGCACATGCAATAACTGGCTCAATTTGCACGATTCCAGACATGTAGAGTTGAGTGCCTAGCAATACAGATTGTGCACGAGAACCTGCCTAAACCCTAAACCCTACTCAAGACTTCGCCGGCACTACGTCTGGAAGCTCTAAATCCCAAACCATGAAGTGTCGTCTAGAACAAGCGGGAAAGGTACGATTGTAGAAGCCATTTTCCCCATGATACGGCCACGAACATGCACTGCACAACATCAGAAATGCCATCAGTCCAAGAAGCTTCGCTTACCCTCCATGTGAACTTTAATCTAAACTCCTAGTATCCCCCCTCATAACCCCTATAGTAGTCCCCCATATAGTCCCTTAAATAACCCACACCTATGGTAGTCCCCTATATAACCCCTTGTATAACCCCCTTTAAGGACTTTAGACTACGGTGCATGTAGCAGCCCGTGGGCGACCCCCAAGATCCCCTGAAAGTTGAGCGAGAGTTCGCTTTGCCAGTCTCCTTTGTTTAGCGCCACTTGCCAGTGTAGGATTCTCAAAGCTATGGGTTCGCTTCAGGGTTAAGGGCTTAGGGTCCTGAATAAGGGGGCAACAAGATGAAACCCTAAAAACCTATAATCCTTATTGTACATATGACGTCCCTAAGTTTGGGAAACAACCATATGCCTCTTTTAAGGACTGAACTGAACTTGGAAGTCCCGAACCCTGAGCCCTAAAACTTTCCTTAAGGCAAGGAAGTCTAGCTGGCGGATTATACACTTGGAACCACTGCTTCAGCGATGATAATTACAAGAAAAACGTTGTCAAGGTTATTTTCCGAGGAGGGTCCTTGCATGAAGGGATCTCTGTTTTGGCACCCAACCAGTTGATAGCACAGAAAGCATAGGACCCCTAGACCATAGCAACGGGCAGTTTAGTGGACTTTTGCTTCCCGGTTTGGGGTTTAGGGCAAAGGCTTCTTGCATGGCCTACCAAAGGCAAACCTCGTTTGAAGAAATGCTTCGGAATTCATAAAATGACTCCCCGCCCCCCCCCCAGTTTTGGAAACCCTGTAGAGTCATTGTTGAACTTTGTAATGTCATCTTGGAGGGGAAATTCGGGCGGGATGATCCACCTCAGGATGGCTATGCATGACCAATGTAAACGAGGCCTGTAAACTAATGAGGGAGTCATCTTCCTCTTCTTCAGGTTCGAAGGCAAGTGCGAACTCGTCTGCTAGCATGGGCCACGTCCAGTCTTTGTACTGGCGGAAGCAAGAGAATTGTTCGTTAACGCCGGCCGGTAGATGAGCCCCGCGGCGTGAGTATCCTAAACTCAGAAAGTCCAAACCCTGAAATTTGCTTCCGTATCCTGCAGCATCCATGAAACCTCCCCTTCCGCAAACCAGCGCGGACCCATTGGTACCCTGAACTATGGCCACGAGACAGCAGCCTTTACAAGATAATGTTCAGGGCTTCATCGTCACTTAGGGAGCGCGTGCCCTGCAACTCAACCCTAAACCCTGAGCTGTGTGTAACACCGTCTTTGATGAAGCCTGCTTGCTGTGTGGTACCAAGTGCATGCTCTGAGCTTGTAAAGCTGCAATATCAAATAATAGAAGGAAAAGCAACCCTAAACCCTAAACCCTTCCGCTTGATGATGCAACTTCTCGTTCATGACATTGAAGCGGAGTTCCCCTTTGTGCCAACAAACAGGGGTAAAAACTTATTAGTCATTATTATCCATCTTTCATAGTAGCACTAACAACACGGACAACAGAAATACTAACAATGCACTCAAGAGCTTACAGCTTGTCACTTGACCTCCTAGTATGTAGAATAATTGCCTATTTGGCTCTTTTAGGGTTGCTGCTCATCATTGCATGGACTTTTGAGGTCTGCCGCAGAGTCATTGGGGGCTTTTGAGGTCTGCCGCAGCGTCATTGGTGACGACTGCTGCGACATCAATCTTCAGCGTTAGCGCGGAACAGACCCAAAGAGTTGTTACCCGGACCTCTGGAGTAGGTAAAACAAGGGCTTAGCAATAGTAGCAAAGGCCGGTATTCTACCTTGGCTGCCTAGGCAACACTGCCAAAAACGTCTATCCTAAATCCTGAATCCTCAGCCCCTGAAACCCTAAACCCTAAAGCCCTAAACCCATCGCCACTGCCAACGATGGAGAGCCCGGATGCCTTGCCTTTTGTGTGCAGGACTCCCAATGAGAAATACTCTTCCGGCTTCACGGTACCAAAGCACGAATCAGGTATCTGCGAACCAGGCTGTCTGACTGGTTTAAGGGTCTGAAGACTTGAACAGAATCTATCTGGGCATGATAGACCATACCTACACAGAGAATATCCCAAGCGTGGTAAGCGAATTGAACCCCAGCTAAATCCCGACCCTCATACCCAAATCCATACCCTAATCCAGAACCTGAACCCTTCAAAACTGGGACCCCACAACAGACCCTATACAACCACAGACTCCTTCTAAGGACCACGAAGTAGTTCTGGGCTACACTACCTAAACCCTAAAGCCTCGAGCTCCTAACTATCGAAACCCTGCGGGCTAGCTCATCCTGGACATTGCAAATCTTGGCAATGCGGGCTCGGAACCTGTGTTCAGGGTTTAGAACTTGGGGTTTAAGGTTTAGGGTTTAGGGTTTAGAGTTTGGGGTTAGGGTTTGGAGTTTGGGGTTAGGGTTTGGGGTTTAGGGTTTAATTAGGAATTAAATTCTAGGGTTCGATTTAGGGCCCATCTATAAGTTACAGTCAACATGCCCCATATTGCTAATGGAAAAGAAAACCGAACCTACTATGATGGAAAATGAAAAGGGACAAGAAAATGGGCATGATATGGAAACTGTGGTCATACACGGGATTAGAAGAAGTACTACATCCTATATAAAGGCTGGGCATGGGTTCCTATTGGGGAATATATGAGGACTAGACTAAACTACACGATCTAAACCAACTCTTTGTCCATCCTCAATAATCGGTAAACCTAGTAACAGTAGCTCATATGGCGATTTCGATGGCCTCAACCCCACCGATTATGGAAGCACAAAGAAAGAGGAAAAACTAGTTCTCAAGTGGGAACAGAAGCGTGTCTTCGACAGGCTGGGCAGCAGCACACCATCCGAGGGCTGTCGAATACCTGATGACACTTAAAGGTTTTGTTTGGCACCTTTAAGGGTTTAGGTTTTAAGGTTAACCCGGCTTTTGACTAGCGATGGGCTTCTCAAAAGCTCAGGGATTTTGGACGAGTGCTTCAAAGATCGGACGTATGAGCTATGAAGAAACCCTGGATGCATGCGGCTAAAAATGGGAAGCACAAAGGGCCTTGAACGTCCTAGAAACATAAAGTGTGCTCGTGATCAAATCTCTAGCGTGAGGACCCGCCAAGAAATCCCTGTTTATGCGCAATGTCAATGCGCAAAGCAGCCTAACCATATCTCAAAAGCTCATAGCTAAAGCGTCTGCACTCGTGACTTAGCGATCTGCGGGTCCCTTTGTATGTACCCCAAGCGGACCCTTACGCTGCATCGCAGCTGCTGCCCTTCTGGACTAACGGATACTAGAAGTTTGACGATGACCGTTATCCCCTTCTTGTAGGGGGCCCCTATTCCCCTTCATCTCAGCAATAAGCATTATAACAATATCATTTTAATAACGATGGCAACGCGAATTGCGTATCAGCAACAATACAACCAGAAGAGCTCAACTCAAAGCCCTAAACCCTAACCCTAAGCCCTAAACCTAAACCCTAAAATGACAGGTGCCCTTCGTAAGGGGTTCTGCCCGGCCACTCTGAGCAAACTGAGGCGACCGTAGCGGTGATCTGAGATGGCTCGTGTAGGGCTAGGGTGGGCTAGCATTAAGGTTTAGGGTTTAGGGTTCAGGGTTTAGAGTTTAAGGTCAAAGGTTTAGGGTCTACGGCACAATATCAGGGCTTTAGGGCTTGGGATTCAGGAGCGTAGCGCTTGGGATTTGAGTTGAGACAACATATTGGGAGCTTTTACGCCATGATGCTCTTGATACTGAAAACCCTGCACGACTTTAAATTTACTGTACTACCAGACCTCCCAAGATATCAGGAATCTAGGGCCATGAAGGATATTCAGTATCCACCGTACCAAGCTTAACAAAAGAAGATCAGGCTTCATATAGGCTATAGTCTGAACTCCTAGTATCCCCCTTAAGCCTATAATACTCCCCTATATACCCCCCTTTAAGGAGTTTAGACTATAGTACATATAGGCCCTAGGCTTTGTCTGGCAGTATTTAACTGCTTGGGATGCGTATTCCCCTACTTGCAACCACCCCTGAACCTCACGGCTAGAGTTCAGCGCTAACCGTTGAAAAGCCAGAGAAGCTGAATAGGAATACGCCTCTCCAAGGAACTTCCTGAAGCTTCAGCGCCAGTTGGAAATCCAACATGAGCTGCGAGCATGCTTGTTGTATAATAAGCCCGGATAGACCGAGCTCATACTAGATTACCTACTAGGTAGAGACGATCCTCCTGTTATGTCAACCTTTCGCGCCCTCGTGATGACAGCAACTCACAAATTCCAAAAACAGTGAACCTTAAACCCTGGACTCTAAACCAGTAGCATCTGAACCCCAAATCGTCAATCTGAACCTTAACCCTAGACCCTAAACCGTAAGCCTGTAGCTCCAACTGTGAAACTCTTTTTCGCCTGAGCTCGACAGCTTTCTGCTTTGGCTCCCTCAAGTCCCCCCATACCCTTATTCCTCAGTTCCTCACTGCGTTCCGGTGCAGCAAGCCCTTCCACCTACTATACTTTGGCTTTCCCAGCCGGATATTTCAATACAATATGAGCTATAATCTAAACTTCAAGTATCCCCCTTACGAAACACCACAGTAGTCCCCTATATAACCCACTATCTAACCCTCTTTAAAGAGCTTAGACTTTAGCACATATGTTCCCCATATGCCCCTCATGCCCGAAGATCACTCAGCAGCCCCTCTTATTCTCAGCTAAACCCTTCATCCCACACCCCAAGTCCTTCTGCTTGCACTCTGAAGCCTATCCTGAGCCCCTTAACTTCAAATGCCTTTTCCTCTCTCCAAAAACTGGTTGTGAGTGAGAAATGCAGGAAGGGATCCCTTCTGTAGCCCCTCTACATCCCTGTACAATCAAACTGGTTGTGAGTGAGAAATGCAGGAAGGGATCCCTTCTGTAGCCCCTCTACATCCCTGTACAATC
>CAJNIZ010032135.1:37657-52011 GCA_905231905.1 Symbiodinium pilosum | reverse complement strand
CTACACTCCTAGTATCCCCCGTGATAGCCCCTAGAATAGTCCCTTTTGCGATCCCTTATATAACCCCGTTGAAGGAGTTTAGACTTTAGCTCCGAATCCCTGTTTGAACCTTGCCTGCCCCTTCTTCATTCTCCACAGACAACCCCTAAGGGTCCGAGGACCCAAATAATGGGGTTTTAGGGCCCAAATACCCAACAAAATAGTATTTGGGCCCTAAAACCCTATTATTTAGGCCCTTGGACCCTTAGGGAACTTTGGGGCAGTTCGCATCTCTCTTGCGGTCAAGGCGCTTGTCTGCAACAGGCTTCTCCTTGACCGAGTCTCAATAGAATGGCTTATAGGGGGGCTTCTTGACATGCCAAGTGCGAGCACAGCGGAAAGATTATATACTCAGGAGTAACGATACCGCATCAATCTTTCAGTCTTGTTTTTTTTTTGTGGTTTTAGTAGGCTTTGTTGTTTCCCCAAAACCCATGGAAATCGAGCATCCTATGCATGGGAAAAGCTTCGGAAGATGCAAGTTCGCCGACTACCCATCATCATCCATGCTAGCCTGAAGGCAATGTTGAAACCACTCTTGCCTTCGTTGCTGTTACCACGACTATCACTGGGCCCAGCAATGAGGACTGCTACTACTTGCAAAGACTGAGAGGATTTCATCTGAAATCTGGTGCTGAGAGCTCCAGGCAAACCATGCGCAAGGGGACCGCTATGAACTTCCCGCAGCCAAAAGCCGCATTTCAGAAACATCAAGAGCTTGGTGTTTTTCGTTGGCTATGAAGACCTCTCATCGCATCCAACCCTTTTTCATTACTCTTACTACGGTACGGCTACTCCTACGACTCACAACAACCCTAAACCCTAAACCCTGAACAGCAAGGTCCAGACCGCTGATGGGTTGGACCCCTTGAGATACATTTCTGCTGGCCCCTCGAAAAACTTCTGGCCAAAGAGACAAGCCGAGCTCATCTGATTGGCTGCTTAATATATTACTAGCACGCCAACATTAACAACTTAAACAAGTGTAGGCCTACATTACCCTGGACTCTACAAACCGTAAAGCCTGTCAACCCTACCCTGTGTCAACCCTAAACCCTGAACCCTACCAACACCCTACCAACCCGAACGGTCGTAATGCAGGGGCACGAATAACTATCGACTTGATTTCGACGTCTCGTTAGGGTACCCTATATGGGTGGTTGTCAAAATTGTGGTCCCTTTTTGGGTACCCTAAATATTAGGTGCCGTATTATAATAGGGATCCAAAAAGGGACCATAACCACCCATATAACTCTCCTTATACAAGGATTCTAGGACCAAACTCTGAGAAATTCCTTGAAGCCCCTGGCAGTAGCAAGATGGGAATTTCTCAACAAAGCCCTCTGACACCCTAGGACACATAGCTAGTCTCTGGAGATTACAAAAATCTCTTCAGGAAAGGCTACCCTAAACCCTGGAACCCCAGCCCCTAGGCCGTAAACCTTAAACCCTTGGTTGGCCTTTGGAACCCTTTGATTGAAACATGTTAGTATATAGGGTCCATATGAAACCTAATAGGGAAAATATTTAAGTATCCCAAAGGCCAACCCAGAACCATAAACCCTACACCCACATTATTGAGATCAACCCTGGGGAGGAGGAAGGGCTCGATGCGACAGGAGCGACTCCAAGGTCGCCAGCGACGTTTGCCACCATGGGGCAGGTCCTTCAGGTCAGGTTTCAGGAGTTTAACGCTTTTTAGATTTAGGGGTCAGGGTTTAAGGGTTCAAGTTTAAGGGTTTTCAGATTGTAGTGGTCTGGGTTTAGGGGTTTAAGGGTTCTTCCGATTTAGGGGTTCGGGTTTATGGGCTTAGGGGTTTTAAGGGTTTGGGCGTGTGGCTTTAAGGTTTAGGCTTTTGGGTTGTTTTTTAGGGGTCTGGGTTCGGTTCGGTTCGGTTCTAAGGGTTTGGAGCTCTAGAGTGTGGGGGCTTACGGCATATGGCTTAAGAGTGAAGGGTTGCTAGAATGAAGGTTTGGGATTTGACTCTGTGGTTTAGGATTTTCCCTAAAAGGGATACCTAGCTTTACGTCTAGTATGGTCTATATACAGAACTCGGTACCCTAAAGAAGGGGTCGGGTCTAGTGGACCCGGTAAAGTTCTTCAATTGGGTTGTCAACGCGGGGTAAACCTCCAGACCCTCAAGCAGCGGGACTCAAATCCGAGAACGTGCGTCTGGCGAGCGGCGTGCTTTGAGACTGCGCTGGGGCACGCAATGAACATGCAGCTGTAAGTGTGAGCGGCAGTATGTGGTGCGGCAGTGCGGCAGGTACACTTTGGTCTGGCATTGGCGAGGGGCCACAAAGTACAAAATCCGCATAGCCATATGACTCCCTAAAACGGCACCTATATTTCTGCCCCAAATCCTCATGTGACTCCCCTAAACCTAAACCATGAACACGCTAATCCACAAACCCTAAGCCCTCTTGATATGTAGGGGGGCTTGAGATGAAGGTTCCTATCCGAATGCACAATTTTTTAGGGGCTGCACGGCAGTGAGGACACACAACAGGACATTAATTTTGAGTACCTGCTACATGACTGCCTCATCAAGCGCTGAAAACAACAGTTCCCAAGGCTTGAGGTCTAGGCTTCGGGTTTAGGGAATCCTTCAGACGATACGTAGCCAGCCGTGAGGTGAGACCCTATAAGGGCTACCAGCGCCCAGGGATGTAGCCATCCGCCACAGCTCTGCATTTCTCCCGCTGCCAGAACTATCAGCGTTGTCAGTACCAACTGATGAGTATATTCTGCGAAATGCAAAACTACGAGTTGTTGAATAACTTGCTTTGCAGGTACCCCAACCACTAGCAACGGCTCTATCCAGCAAAGGCAAAGCTTACATTGTGTGTTCGACCCGCAGACGCGATAACAGTACCAACCTCGCAAAACATCCAGAAGTTTCATGTGGGAGTTTCCAAAATCTGGCGGTCCCGAGCAAGTGTCCCAGTGGCAAGGGCGAGCGTACTGTCAGTATCTACTGGGCTACAATTGATTTTCTAAAAATATCCTGCATGACCTTAGTACACTATGAAGCCATAAACCCTATTATAAGGTGCTTAGGGGTCATGCAGGATTTCGACTATCCACCGCACACGATCCCTGATGCGGAATGCCGTTAAATGCCAAACAGGTCGCCGGGCTCAGAGGCAACTGCAGATGTTACTTAGGGCTTAGGGTAGGTTTTCGGGTCTAGGGTTTAGGGGACTTCAGTGACTGTACACAAATATATATATATACATGTATATAGATATTGTAACAGGTTTTGGTCCCAGAAGAAGGTTGAAGCGTAACAATTATGCCTAGCCATACTGTATCAAACAACTTATACCTCACAAATTACACTATGATGGCGGTCCTAAGTGGTGTAAGACCCAAGCCCTTAAAATGGTCATCACAGAGCCCACTGAGGCAGAGACGTACCCGAGGTGGCAAAGGTTGTACACGACGGCGGCTGAAAGGGTGAATACTTCGACTTGTGCATGGGAGGCCTGCAGCGCTCATTCGGGGGTTTGGGTTTAGGGTTTTAGGGATTTGGGGTCGAGGGGTTTAGAGTTGTAGGGTTTAGGGATTTGGGGTTTAGGGGTTCAAGGTTCAGGGACTGGGGTCAAGGTTGAATATTCCTGTGTATGTTTCTTACTCCCTTCTCCTGTTGAACCCCCGCATCAACATTGCATTTTCCAGTTGTGGTATGCTATAGTAAATCGGGGACCTTGAAATGTAGGTGGGTGGGGTTTTGATATAGGACGAGTTGATTCTACTACAACCCAATGAGGAATGTGAAGCTGTAACTTGCGATTGTCTCCCAAAGTGGCAACCAGTGATAGGGTGCGGGTTAATGCTTCGTGTAAGTAGTAAGGCCCTAAACCTCAGGCCTGAAACCCGGAACCCCAGCAGGAGCCTCTGCTGCATAAGGCACCAGATATTGAGATCCATATGAACAGGAGCCTAAACTCCTACAGTAGTTGACCGTACCTCTCAATAACCCCTATAGTAGTCCCCTTTATAACCCCCTTATAACCCCCTTTAAGGAGTTTAGACTATACCTCATAGCTTAATCACTATGAGCCATGGGTCTCCAAAGGTCTACATCATTTTGCGGTTTAGGGTTTAGGGGCTGTAGGGTGAAGGGTGTGAACGAGCTGCACCCCGCGTTACCACAGTACCTTTGGAAGCTTCGAACCATCGATGCAGCATCTTCGAAATGGAACGCCACATAGCACCACATAAGACCCCCTTTACGGGGAGAGTAGTCCAAGAGTGTCCTTTTCGGGGGTCAACGTTGTGTACCCTCAACCCTAAGTAAACCTAGAGCCCGAAATCCTAGGATATTGTTGGGGATGATTGGGAACTGCACACATGAAATACAACCCCTGTTAGCCCACAAAACCTCAACCCTCAGACTTAGCTTGGGGTTAAGGACTTGGGGTGGCTATAAGCGCTCCAAAATTCCCTGCTCCAATCCCAAATTTGCCAAAACCATGGTCCTCCAATTGCCTAATCCTTCGGTCAGCCCCCCTCGCTGTAACAGCTACCACAATGGGTAATGGAGGCTTTAAGGGTTTCGTATTTGCAAATACTGTGAGAGGGAATGACCCAATCTAAACCCCAAACGCTGTCCTTGGGACTATCTCCGGCTTCGGGGGAATGATCCGGTAGATCCTGAGACAGTCTTGGGGTTTAGTGTTTAAGGTTTGGGCCTCAAGGACTTCAGGGTTTAAGTTTAAGGGCCTGGGAGACCCGAAGCCAGACGACAGCATGGGAGTTTCGACACCATGGTACTGTTGATGTTGAACAACCTGCATGACCTGAAAATGCCAGAGTGCCATACCTGCCGAGATTTAAAAAACAAAAACGAAAAAGGTACGTAGGGTCATGCAGGAAGATTCAATAATATCAGTCGTATCGCTTGAAACGAGAAGGGGCCATATAGGAGGTTTAAAAGTGACACGGATTAAAAGAATTCTGCACGAGGATCGGCTAATCCCTTGAGTAGTCCCAATGTATCCTTAGGGCCCACCCCCTTGCATCTGTCTGTCTACATCATGGTACTTCTTCCGGCATCCTCAAAACTGGGGAGGATGGGGGCCGGGCTTAATATGATCTCTGATACCACGTCCTCACGGGGCTAGCTCCAATGGGGTCGGGTACTGGGTAGTAGGGAGTAATTCCTACATCACCTACCCCCTGTGACGTCCCTCCTTATAAACTCCAAGAAGCACAAGTGCGTAATGCAAAGAAGAATTTCTTGCTCCTGGGTGCTGTGATTTACGGGGGGGAGGTGGCCTGTAGAACAATGCCTCCTTCAGGGCTTCGGGTTTAGGGTTTTAGGGGTTCAGAGTTTAGGATTTAGGGGTTTTGGGTTTAGGGTAGAACACGAAGTGGTTGAAGAAAACAATGCACTTACCACATGGGGGCCATTGAAAATCTCTTCTGTTCATTGTTCTTGAGAAGACAAGAATTATTTTTCAGACATGAGACATTCCGTGTTACCATGCTGTGGGCACGACTGATCCCAAACTTCTGGGTTGCTGTTAAGGACTTCAAATTAGGTTAACATAATTGATACATATAGTAAGCGATAGGGCTCCCCCAAGATAGTAACTTAGACTAAGTTCCTTAACAGCAACGTAGATTTCCCACATTGTATTCCTTGAGCGGATCGGCCTCTAGCATGCTTCGAGATTCAAGATTTGAAGCAAATGTCTGTATTCGCCGAAAGGTTGATTCTCAATATCGTCTTGAGGTCTATGCGGACCCCTTCCAAAGGTTCTTACCCTGCCACAACTGAGACGCGCTTCACAAAATTGAGCGCTGTCACATGCCTGGATCCAGATTTTTCGCAGCGGGATCCAAAAGTGGCGTAACCTTCCTGAAGAATGTTTGCAAACATTTCCCTGCAACCAGCTAGGCTAATTCAAAGACATGATGAACAAGTAAGCAGTCTTGGAATGACATTTGCAGCCCGCAACGACTGGACAGACAGCAATGCAATACATGTACAATGAGACGAAAAATGCGATCCTGTCATTTCTTTTGCATGTAGGTCGCTAGAACCGCTATGCCGTGTTTGCATTAGCGAAGAAGACCCCAAACCCTAAACCCAAGAACAAACAACGGTTTAGGATTTATGGTCTCACACAGAATCAACCACAACATGTTGTATAGTATGGTTCCCGGGTAAATTCCGGTAAAACCATGAAAAAGGGCTAGGGGCAATCATGTGGGGGGCTTCTCAGAATACCTCATATAGAATCCATAGCGGGGACCGCCATAGCTCCCTTCGTATCCCCATATACTCCCATAAGGGACCCATCTTCTTGTTGTCGAACCAAGCAGGCTAAGCCCTACATTCGAAACCTGCAACCCTAACCTTGAAGCCTAAACCTTGAAACCCTACAGCATACACCTTAAACCCTAAACCCTAAGCCCTAAAACCCTGAAACCCTTAAGCCCTAAAAAGCCGAGACTCGACTCGCCATGATCCATGTACATGATGGAAAACCTTCCGAAAACCCTCGACCATCTGGGTGGCTTTGGGTGTATAGTCCCCCTTAAGTAGATAGGGGTTAGGATTTAGTGCTTCTTAAAAAAATAGGTAAAAACTTCCGAAATCCCTCGACCTGGGTGGCTTGGGGTGTAGGGTATATGTAGCGATGATAGGGATTATAGGGGCTATATAGGGGTTATATAGGGAAAAGAAAATGGAAACTACCAAGGGCTTGGGACTTAGGGCTCAGGATTTAGGGTGTGGGGTTCAGGTTTAGGGTTCAGGGTTACCCTGAACCTCAAGTCAGTTTGGGGTTCAGGGTTTCGGTTTTGGGTCAGCAGGGATAAGTTCTTACAGGGTTTAGGGCGATGGCTGGCCTTTTGATCTGAAGTAGTTCGAAGCCTAAACTACACACCCTACCTGCACTGGAGGGTCAGAGGGGACGTAGTAAGTAGGTCCATAACGCGTAGGCCGGGCTATGCTCCTCGTCACTTACTTTTGAGATCAACCTGACTCTCCAAGCAAACTCTAGCATAAACCTATACTCCCCCTTAAGTATAGATAGAATACTGGGTTTGTTCTATCTACTTAAGGGGGACTATCAACCCTAAACCCTAAAGCAAGCATGTTCTTGAGTTCTCAGGCAGCCCAAAGATCGGATACACCCCGTTTCACGGCCTTGCAATACTTCCCTCTCGCAACAATATCCCCACCGCGCCCCAAAGCATGAATACCCCCAATAGTATTAATGAAAACCCCCACCCCTCAATATTGGATATTCTCAATAAATTGCTGTGCAGTATGTCGCAATGGGAATATCTAATGTTCCGGGGGGTGTTTTTTGTATTAGGGGCAGGTGATTAATGAATTTTGCAATGGCGGGTGGTATTTATCTCTTCGGAGGTTTGGGGAGTATCTTATTAGGTGGAGGGATTTAAGGTGATCTTGCAACCAGCACCGGGTGAGGATGTTGGATTAAGGGGTTTAGCAAGTTAGGATTTAGGGCCGGGCGTACCTTCACTGTCTCGTGCTGTGCTCCCCTAACTTTTGCTTAGATCCTCACGTCCCGTCCACCCTGCAGTTGAAAATGCAAAGACCCAAATGTCTTGGTAGACGATTATTCAAGAACGGTTGCCGGTGCGTAGTTATCAGGTTGGTACACCCAAATGAGGCTCATTCAAAAGTCCCACAAGGGTAAGGGGGCGTAACACCTCAAGCCTACAGTGTCCCAAATTAAGACCCACTCTCTAAATTCTTATCCTTGAAGCCCCTAGGTTCTAGATCTAGAGCCCGCATTCTACATTCAAATCTGGGTCAGAGGTCCCTCCGAAAGCCCAAGAAGTATTTGGCCATCACCTTGAATCCAGAAATGTTATTGTAATCCCCGTGTATCTCGCTAGGGGCCCTGAGGGTACCCTGATCTGGAAGCCCGACACCCTAGACCCGATATTAAGCCCGAAAACGTGTGCCTCCTTGGAGGATGCGCTGGCACTGCAAAGACAGGGCTCGACGCAAGGCGCGCAGACGGCTGCAAATGTTCCACGAACGTATTTTAGCTTCAGGGGTTCTTCGAAGAACCAGGTAAAATGCTTGCGGCTTAGCATTTAGGATTTAAGGTCTAGGATCTTTAGGGTTTAGATTTAAGGTCTATGGTTTAAGAAGCGCTCACAATCTTCCCATGACCTCTGGCTGTGTGCCTACAAAACATCGGGAAGGCATACTTCTCCACTGTAGGCGCTGCATTTAACCCCCTCAACCCTAAATCAACCCTAGACCCCAAATCCTGAACCTAAATCCTGTACCCTAAACCCTAAACGCTAATTCAAATCCAGCCTCATTTCTCACAAACATATGCAACTGGAAGTTTCTATGTGAGCTATAATCTAAACTCCTAGTATCCACCTTAATCACACCTATAATGCAGCCCTATATAATCCCCTACGTACGCCCCTTCAAGGAGTTTAGACTATAGCTCATGTGGGCGTCAGGCTTTTAGCACATATAGGGCAGCCCCGGGATTCATCTAGGTCACCCAGAACGCGGAAGGCAACTCTCCAGATTTTTCATTCCTAAACCCTAAAGACCCTACACCCTAAACCCCCAAACCCTAGACCCTAAAGGTTAGGGTGTAGGGCGCTATCTGGCGGAATCTCCATCTGCTAATTTTTGTTTGGCCTGACCCGTTGCAAAAAATCACTGACCAGGCAGCCCGGCCCGAGAGCCACCCCAATGCTAGAGGTTTACGGGTTCAGAGTGTTGCGTTACCACAATATGAGTATATAGTAAATAATTGGGTCTCCTTATTATAGTGGCCTAAACCCTTAACAGCAACCCAGCAATACTAGCCCGTACATGTCGGACATACGGCTAACAGCCACGTGATCAAGGGTTCCGGGGTTTACTCTTGGGCTCTTATCCCAGGAAGTATCCCCGCAAGGTTCCCTGAATACGGCCCCAATAGAACCCTAAACCCTAAATCTCCCTTGACAGGATCCTTCAACCCAGGCGTCCAGACCTGAAACCCTTCACATACGGAGGCTACCATTCATTATTGTCCGATTTCTGTGAAGTTTACCCTAAACCCTGAACCTGACAGCCTTTTTTCACAAGCTGCTATTCACCAAATACATCTACCCGCTTTGCTGCTCGCTAGGTTCTGCTTTCAGCATGATCTGTTTCCCGAAGCCCTAGGACTTGTAGTGTATATATATATATACAGATATACATACTTGGGCCTCGGCGCAAGTGTCTATTAAACAAGTACTTGGACAATTGGGGGGGGAGGGGGGCGGGGTTGATGTAAGTTCTCATCTACTGAAGCACTCCAAGGATTTGGACATGACATCCACACTGCTTAGATTGAGCAATTCCACAATGTCTGAAGTGTTCGTAGACCTCCAAAACACCCAAAGAAATATCACATGAGTTTAAAGGCCATTGACATGGGCATTTGGGAGGTGTAGGTATGACATAGAGCCTAAGCCCTGCTAATCAGTGCATGAATTCAAAGACCTGGAAAATGCATACGCAATGTTGCAGCTGCACGTTTCAAACAAAACATGCGCTTGTGATGTAAAGAGACCAATCCCCACCAACATCCCTGAGCCATATAGCCCCCTAGGCAGTCATAATCCGCCGTTAAACAGGAAAATGGCAATGTCGTGCTGGCCAGGGATAAGAAGTAGTAGCGGTCGCTGCTGCAGCAGCAGCAGCAGCAGCAGCAGCAGCAGCAGCACTTGTTGTTAGTAGCGGCCGTTAGGGACCACTAATGATAGCAATAGCAACAGTCATAATAATTGCAAATGTAATAGTACTGGCATTTGTACTGAACATAGTTAGAAAGGAATGCGAGTAATTACCGTACTCATACTTCAGAGCAATAACTACAGTAATGGCAATAAGTAAGAGTAGTAGCCAGAGTACTGCCAGCAACCCAAACCCTAAACCCTAAAGCTTAATAGCCGCAGTGGTGGCAATCCAAAGGCTCTGTCTCCTGTGCCAATCTCCGTAGTCGGCCTTCTTCGCTATAGGGCCGCTGCTTGTGAGGATCATGCTGTAGTGGAAGCATTCAATAGGTTTTAGGGTTTAGGGTTAGGAGTTCATTTCCTGACCTGAACTGAAAGACCGGGGCCCTAAAACCCACAGCAGCGCTTCTGGCCGGAGGAAGGGCAAGGCACCGTGCTCCACGACTTTCGGGGTACGTGAAGAAATCCCCACCTTAAGAATAGCCCTTACGAGGCACGAGTACCTTGGTCAATCTAATGATCCCGAAGCTAGGGTTTAGGGCTTAGGGTCCCTAAACCCCTATCCCTAAACCCTTGGTGCCCCTGCAGTGGTGGTCCTTTCCTGTGGATAGAAGCGAATTTAAAGGGGGATATATAAGGGGTTTAGGGTTCAGGGTTTGGAGTGGACGGAAGTTATGGAAAATGAGCTGGACCCTACCTTTTACCGGGTCTATAGTTTAGGGCTTAGGATCGGAAAGAAAAAATGAAAAATACCATATTGGGGATAAATGCATAAGTATATATATATATGGACCACTGTAGGGATCCCGTCCTTCATTCCTTACCAACGCGCTTCGGGATCTAAGGTTTAGGATGTAGGGTTTACGATGTGGGGTTTAGGATTTAGGGTTTAGGACTTAGGGTTTACGGTCTAGGTTTCACTGAGTAGCCCCGTGCGGGTACGACATACTATAATCGAAGAAGATGTCCAAACGCAATGCGGCAAGTGTTGCAAAGCACCAGAAATCTTAGAGCCTAAAGCCTTAGCCCCATGGCTATTGATACGTTACTCCCCTAAAACATCCTGGAAGACGCCCTACAACAAATCCTAAACCCTAAACCCTAAATCTATCATTACATTCTTCTCTTCATGTCCTTGTAGGCTCGGGCCCCGCGCCGACCAGAAACGTTCGACCCTTCAAATGCGCCTGTACGCCAAGAAGAGTGTTGGATTGAGCAGCCAGGGGATTACTTGGGATAATGGAAAAGAAAATCGAAACAGTTATTTTGGGGTGTAGGGTTTAGGGTTATAGTCCCCCTTAAGTAGATAGAATCTGGGGTAAATAAGGATCTTATTACAATTTACCCAAAGCAATATGCTATCTACTTAAAGGGGACTATAGGGTTGCAGGATGTTTAGTGCTGTAGAGTGGGGAATATTAAGCAGGGGTCTATCAACTGTTGGGAAGGTTTCATTTCATGTGGCATATACACAGAAAGTATTGTTTTCATGGATATCTGTCGGGGTTTTCAAATTTTTTGGGTCCGTTCTTAGGGGTCCTGATCGAAATCGTATATGGCCTTTGGAGCATATGAGGAGGACCCCTCTTGTTGGACCCTAAACCCTGAACCCTAAGACCCTAAACCCTGTTGGAAACCCCTATCTAACCTAGACAGTGCCATACAGGAGTGGCGGAGCTCGCCTTGCTCTCGTTCCCACGACCTCCTCCATCTACTCTAAAGTTAGGGTTTAGGGTGCAGATAACTGACTAGCAGTAAGAAGACTAGTAATGCTACGAGAAGAGCAGACCAAAGGTGAAAATAATCTTGCTTCAAAAGCTGCGAGTAGCACACAATGATGCTAACAATAAGGTTCTATTCACCAGGACCTTCCTTGTACCCTTAATTGGGGATATATGGTCCCTAATAGTGGGTACTTAAGCCCTAATAGAGGGTAGGAGGAGGGTCTAGGCAAGGTCGATTTTTAGGGGCTGGGCCTGCTGAGGGTGACCGCATACTGGGTTGCTTTGACCAGGGCTGATGTCCTCATAGGATGCTAGAGGCATTATATAGGAATTATAGGGTATATTTTGGGGTAATATTGGAATAATGGAAAATAAAATGGAAACTACTATAGTATATTGGGGTTATATTGGGATAATGGAAAATGAAATGGAAACTATTATACTATATAGGGTTATATTGGGATTCTATTGTGGTTATATGGGGATTATAAGGAATATATTCCTGGTTTTGTAGCGGGCTGACCCCCTGTTCAGAGTTTCCATGACTTTGCACGCAGCCCTTGGCTCAAAAAACGCTTTGTATGTTGCGGTGGAAAATGCTAGTCCACGTGTAATTTGAAAGGTGGAAGCATACTAAGCAACGATCCCTATTGTAATTCGAGCCGAGCTTGAACTGCTTGAACCGTGAACACAAAAAATAGAAACCCGAACCTGCAACCATGCCATGGATCTTCCGAATAGATAAGCGAAACTTGTTAGTCTTATGTCCTTGCCCGTGCTATGGCTTGTAGCCAAGTCACGAAGGCATACTAGTCCTTACGTGAAATTTGGCCAAAGGGAAATTCAGAAGAGAAGTCCTCAGAGAGCTGTTATCCCACACCCAGAAAGATGACTGGGTCCGCGGGTTGCTGTAAATTAACTTAAGCTGAGTTACCATACTATGCGTACATCATAAATAAGAGTGCTTCATTATTTATAACTTATTTTGAAGTTCCTCAACGGCAACCCAGATGAAAGCCCACATGTTGAGGCCCGTAGGCTTTGTAGGGCCTTCTTTGGGCGTCCATGTTTGTTCGGGGGAGGGTAAGCCGGGGGGAAAAAAACTCCTAAGCCCAAAGCCCCAAACCCACACTGCCGTTATGTTTCCTGATTGGTGCCTCAAGCGACGACAGGATCTCAGCGCAATCCTAGGTGACGACCCGATGCTACTTGGAGGGAAGGGACTTAACAGACTTTGAGGAGGCTGGGCATACTTTAGGAGGACCCCCCACCCTGTAATAGTGGTATGGTAGGAATATAAGAGGACCCGAATATAATCCCCAGTATCCCTTATAGTCACTATTACTGGGTGGGGGGTCCACCAAAGGCATACTAGATTAAAAACTGTTGACATTTGTCCAGCTAGCTAGCTGGCTACCCAAAGCCGGTAGAAGCATTGCCCAAGGGAATCAACAGGAACCCTAAACCCTAAACCCTAAACCGTGTGGCTATCCGGTTGGAGAACTTTGGTTGTTGGGTTGTCGCTGCTTTTCTTGGCTGGCGTCATGGTTGGACACCTACCCCACACCCTGACAGCAACCTGGACCTGAAACCCATGTGAGCTTTTATCAAGTCTAGACCCCTAGTATCCCCCTTGATACCCCTATGATACTCCCCTATATACCCCCGCAAAGCAGTTTAGACTATAGCTCATATTGGGAGACTCATCCGAAAGCCTACAGTAGCCAGGATCCCCCAGTGCCACAATTTAGGGTTCACCGGTCAGAGTTCAAGGTTTGTTTACCATGATGATGGTACAAGTTGTCGGAGTTCAGCTTAAATGTGATGCTGCCTGTGGGGCCGGCTTGCTTTTTGGTGGTAGGGAACTTACCCAAATTAGCATGGAACCTGAAAGGGGCTCTGCAA
Organism: Symbiodinium pilosum; assembly: GCA_905231905.1. Classification (NCBI taxonomy): domain Eukaryota; class Dinophyceae; order Suessiales; family Symbiodiniaceae; genus Symbiodinium; species Symbiodinium pilosum. The sequence continues at coordinate 38,610 of CAJNIZ010032135.1, read as the reverse complement.
AGGCATTCTTGTGAAAGGTATGGGGGGGGGGTCACAGCTGTGCGGGGGAAGGTCACAGGTTACCCAATAGCAAGGCTTGAGTTGGAATGGGCAAAGTCACCTAGGGAACTACAGTAATTCAATTTCTGTCATTTGATACCTGCCTAGTCTTATGATGCACAAGCCCTTTTCAAACAGTAGCCCTTGAGATCAAAAATGATTCGAACAAGAAACAAGTTCAATGTAAATGCGGATCACGCGTTTGTCATTTGTTTGTCCACGTTGCTTTGGTGTCGTTCTGACGAGTTCGATGTTGCTTCGGCTTTTATTGGTTGATGAAGGCTTTGTTTCATACTTTTGCTGATTTTCCTGTTGTGTTGATTAGATTTCGAATTCTCTTTTTATGTCTGGGCAACTCTTCTCTAGATGTTGTTCAATGATGTTTTCTGCGTTCCAATTCGTTGGCGAATGTAGTTTGATTTTGCCAGTGACGGTTTTTTTTTCGGTTTGAAGTTCACTCCTTCTCCCTGTTTTCAGGAGTCTCACGTACAATGAGGGGCTTGCACCTCAGAACCCAAGCTTGGATGTGCGTACACTCTATATGTGTACCTTTCTGGGCTCCTAGAACTCTCTTACAAGTTTAAACAGAGGTCCATGGACACAACACTACGGCGACTGCAGTTCATTGACGTGGTAGTTTCCATGGGTAGGAGGACCTCATTTAGTAATCATAAAGTCGTTAGTAAAGACCCGCAAAATTTCAAAACACAACTCCAGTTACTAAAGGCCTTAACATTAGGATCCCTACTGGCATCCCTATTAAGGGGAGGGGGTTTATTAATCAGGGGTCTGGGTTATAGACCAGCGAAACGCACCCAAAAGAACAAATCTCCAAGCTCCACGAACCTCCAGCAATAACTTCCTAAGACGCTGAGCATGGGGCGCCGCCCTCTAGGAGTAGGTGTTCGACTTCC
>CAJNIZ010032135.1:0-37557 GCA_905231905.1 Symbiodinium pilosum | reverse complement strand
GGGGGGGGGGGGGGGGCGGAGTCCAGCACGCAAGGGTTTCGCTCTTCATGGCTCCAGGGAGATAAAAAACAGCTGCTTCAGGAGGCAGGGACGGGATCTCCGTGTATTCTTGGCTTCCTGAGCTTGGCTGGCTTCCTCTCGAAGTCTTTCTTCAAGGTCCAAGCGCGGTATTCCCACATCAAGGCAGGGAATTGCTATGATAAGGAATATATTGCGGTAGTAGGGTCTTTAACTATAACCCCTGTATAGGAGAACCCTCAGGTGGGCTTCAAGTGGAAACTTGCGCTTTCAGGTCACCGGCCTTGGCCCTCAAACTTGATCCTTTTGCCAAGCACCTTGCGCTGTTCCCTCAGGCACGTAGTCCCCCTTCAGTAGATAGAATATGGCTTTAGGTACATTATAATAAGATTCCATATACCCCATATTCTATCTAAGGGGGACTATAGGATGTGGGGTTCCGTCCGAACCCCAGTTTCGAGTCAAAGGCTTTGCGGCTGAGATACGACCAAGCAACTAAGTTCCCCGCTGCCAATCTGAGGGTCCATTTCGTAAGAATAGGGTCACGGGGTATTTTCCAGGATAGATGTACCAGCATTATGAGGGAAACACATTGGGATTTTCTTAAGGCTTCTACGGTAAACAGCACATGCAAAGTTCTCGTTCGCTGATGAGGCTTATTCTTCTCTGAGCTGAACAAGCCAAAGCCGCCAAGAGTTCAGACTTGACGTCCTACCTCGAACATCTTGCACATCGCGCTTTACAGGAACTATTCTGCTATAACTAAACTAAAGGTCATCTAGGACCTGTTGTCTCTACCGCAGCGGAGGGCTTGGAGTTCAGGGATAGGAGAACCTGGAATCAGGCAGCAGCTAGGCGGCAGACCCATGTCAAATCAAGCTCATGCCACGACATGAACCCTGCGGGCCAAAATTCTCCCTACCATTCTAATACGGAAGCTCTTTGCTTCTTAATGATCCATCTCTGAGTCACGGAGCCCTGATTTGCGAAACTCCTAAATGCATAGCAAGCTATACCAGCGACACCTCAGAACACGGGTCTAGCTTGGCCTCTGCATTGGCGTTGCTCAAGAGCCTCGGCGCCCTCTACAAGTAAGTTTAGACTTTTGTCACATGACTCATGGTTTCGCTTGCCACCCTGTACTACTCCCCCCAAGGTTTCCCCAGATTTGCTTTAGTTGACTTCAAACAGACCTGCGTAACCCTAATCAAGAGGAAACTCGAACTCCAGGCATAGTCTTAGGGGGTTGGTAAGGTGCCCATGAAAAATGGGCAAACGCAGACTCCACCAAAGCCCCCAAGTCTACTCTGTAGACATTTCCCCTGTAAAATTCGATATCAAATTCGATATCATCCTTATGCGCTCTAGTACAGTACCCGCTTTGTTGATTCAGACTCAAAATCATCCGTACAACTGGCCAGTGTATGTTATCTTCATAACCTGACATTCTAAAAAGGAGCCAGTTTGAGATCATCTTCTATACAAACTACCATCTAGTGCGTGGATAGGTAGCAAACCTCTCGTATCTCTGCGTCTGGAGCTGAGGTCTCTGCATTGTCCATTCAAGCCAACAGTCGACTTGACCTCAATCAATGGAGGGATGTATAGTCCCCTTAAGTAGATAGAATATGGCTTTGGGTATATTTTAATAAGATCCCCATATATCCCATATTCTATCTACTTGAGGCGGACTATGTACTCAGAATCCCAAAGCAAAAAGCTCGACTCCCAGTCACTACTGCTGCCATTATTACTTCTATTATTGCTACCCGAAATCAGTAATGGGTTAGCTTGGGATACAATAGTACCCAATGCAGAGCAAGACTGCATACTCCTTCTTCATCATCGCGCTAAGAGGAATCCAATCTCACTTGGTTCAACCACAACACATCCCCACAACCAAAAATTTCCACATCCATGGCGTCTACTATCGGCCATGGACGCCTTCTAGTGCGACTACAGGGCACGTTCATGCGGATATGGTAGGACAAGGTTCTCTCGGCTACAAGAAGGAGAATATAGGAGGACCGAAGTGTAACTCAAGCTTTAGGACTCTGGCTGTACAGGGGAAAACCATACAAGCCCATTAATCTGTCTGACATGTGCTGTTCCTCTGGGGGTGCAACCTATAAGGGCATTCTGAGCCTGGCCAAGCTCAGACAGACGCCTGCTTGAACATCCAATGTAAGACAGACATTCCTGCAAAGACTCCGTAAAACATGTGGCAATTTCCATGAATCGGAGGACCCCGGTCAAGACCCCCATGTACAATAGCAAGCCCGAAGAAGGATCCTTGATTTTTGGCTTTGGTAGATGGAGAGTGCAGGTGCTCCGTGGAATGTATACAGGGGGCGAGGTGGGGGTGCAGAATTGAGAAACGCCCATTGTAGGGTTTAGCTTGAAAACTTGCATAAACTTTGCCTCATTATTTTATGTTACCCTCGACTCCTCCTCTGATGGTCGAAGCTTCTACACTAGGCCAATCGCGCAGCCACCAATAGTGGCCACGGGGAAAATGGCAAAGGCGGTTTAAATTCAAGCGTGTAGGGTTTAGGATCCTTACATCTTGGGTTTTATTCCTGGGTGGGGGGGCCACCCCAAACCCTAAACCCTAATCCCAGATTGAACTCCTAAACCAGAACTTCCAATCCCTGAACCATAACTTCTAAACCATTATCCCACATTCCTCCCAAACGGCAACTACCGGGTGGAAGCCCAACCCGATGTCCCTAAATCCTAAACCCTGCCCTAAACCCTATGTTATATCAAAAGCCTTCATACTCTTGCAGGAACCTGTGGCTCCGGCCCGACTCAATAAACTCGTTGCCCATGAGACCTGGCAGTAAACAAACAGTGAATTCGGGCGGTTTGGGGTTTAAGGAGTCTCAAGGGAGATGTGTGGAGTCCCGATAAAGCACCTACAGGTGCAGGGGTCTAAGTACGTAGAATACAATGGAACATCAAGTGGAAGATCACGTAGAACATGAATGTAGACTGGTTTGCACAGAGTTTTCCAGGCTTGTATGAATAAAACAGGCTTTACGGTATGAACTACTATCATGTCGCACAGATACTCTGAGGGATCGATATGAGCGTAATTGGGGTTATATGAGGACTATGTAGGTCTTTATAAGCCTACCCACCTGATATCTACCCAAGTGGACCTCTCGCTGATGTGAGAGAAAGCTTGGCCTTAAACGCTTTAGGGTGTAAAGGTTTTGGGGGTTAAGGGTTTAGGGTTAGGAGGACCCTCCACCCTGTAATAGTGGTATAGTAAGAATACCAGAGGACCCTAATATAATCCCTGTTATCCCTTATAGTCGCTATTACTGGGTGGGGGGTCCACCTAAGTTTAGGGTTGAACCCTCCTGAAATTTGAGCCCTTGGGCTTGCGGAGGGCATGCCAGGCGTGATTTGGGGTGACGGGGTCTAAGTTAGGACTAGATTTTTGTAGCAAGGGCCTTTTGGTAACACTTCCGCCCCTAAATGAAGTTTTTATAATCCTATGAAATTATGGGATCCTAGCTTTGGGGGTTGGGTTGAAAAATCCTCTGTAAATTGCTATCTAGACCCACCATATTAAAGCAGTCCGCATACAATCCTTCGGGATGACCCCTATTACCTCCTTGCCATCTCTCTAGCAAAAATGTGTTAAAACAACCGCTGCAGATTCCTCAAGAGGGGTCCCATAATCCACAAGATTCCACAAGGTTAGGGTGAGGGTACCCTCTTGTATAAATTTGCCATGCCTAACTGTAAACCTTAAACCATCACCACCTACCTAGGGTCCCTGGGGCAGCAAAGGCACAAGACAAGCCGGATGCACCGACTTCTCTACACTGCGCCTTGGCAGCTGTTCTGCAAGACGGGCTAACAAGACTGAACTAGAGTTTAGGGTTTAGGGGTTTGCAGGCTATTTGCGAACCTACCCCTGAAGGGGGGTGCTGATGAGACTCGAGTGTTTAGGGTTTAATTACCTCTTAGCACAACGCAGGAACCTCAACACATCTAAAAATTCGTCAGACCGGGGACCCTAAACCCCTAACCCCTAAACCCGATAGGGTTCGAGGCCGAGGGTGTAGACCCACAATCCCAAAGGCAAGAACAGGGAAAATGACATGGAAACTGGGTGCATCTAGAAGCTTACAGTTTAGGGTTTAGGGTTGCAAGTAGGAGCCTCGTTAATTCAAGTAGATCTTTCATGTTACAGTCTATATTGAAGTCTCAAGCATCATATGGGAAACCTCTTGCAAAAGGGTCCTCCTTAATATACCACGGAATACCTTGATCCCCTAGCATGGAAAATCTGGAAAATAGGTGCCGCAAAAAAGAACTTAAGCAAAAAGACAGGACATCCCATATACAGCCGACTTGTGACCAACTCCTAGAAGGTGCCTCTTCGGGGACGGTTAGGGTTTAGGGTTTAGGGGTTTAGGGTTTAGGGTCTAGGTACGGAGCTAACCCTAGACCCTGAACCTCCTCTTCACAGCTGGCTGTACAGAACTACAAAAGGTGCACGGTACAGTGAACCTGGGTGCGCAAACCTCAGCTGCATACTACGTGGGTAGTACCGCACTGCCCCTACAAGTAGCAAACTGTCACAAGGTTCATATGAGCTATAGTCTAAACTCCTTAAAGCAGATTATATAGGGGAGTATTGTTGGTTATTGAAGGGGATAGTTATTTGGAGTTAAGACCATAGTTCATATGCGGTGCTTCATCTCAGTATGGTGCAAATTGACAAACATCATCTAACTGTTTCTGGCTGCACCTAACGTACCATTACCCTCCCAAAATCATCACGCTGGCCTTCTTTTACGTTGGGCTCATCTGTATGTTCCCTTGGGGATGGCTGAAGAAGAGTGCTTAACGGCTTGCGTCGCCTGCTCGAAAAAAACAGTCACGTTGGGGTCTCTCTGGATGGGAATCTACTAGGAACCTTTGGCCCTAGAATATTAAAAATCGTTTCTAAGAGGATGCAGAAAGATCTTGCTTGGAATTATGTATGGATTATTCTGAGATATACCGCGTCGTAAACAGCAAGGATGTCACTCTAGGAGTGCAGAATACAGAGACTGATGGAGCTTCCGGACTGAGGCACCCAAAGTCCGGACCTGAGGGATGTCGTTTAGAGATAACATGACGAATATGGGTTGGCTACTGCCCGCGCCCTGTAACAGTTTATGTTAGGGCTCATATTAAGGACTATATACACCTATATCAGACATGTTATCCAGCTGTTGCACAGTGGGGGCAGTACCCAAAGTATGGGACTTGTATGGTACATGAGGTTTAGGGCCCTCCTCACGCCCTACCCTAAAACCTGCAACTCCCAAACCACAAACCTTCTGCCCTCTAAACCCTAAACCCTAAACGCTACATCCTAAACCCCTAAACCCTTAAACCCCAAACCCTACATCCTAAACCCTACTCCTCCTCTCTGGGGTGGAGGCAAGGTAGCGAAGGACGGCATTTGTCGAACCTGCTAGGATGCTACAGTTGAGGTTGAGGGCTTTGGGTTTTGGGTTGAGGGTTGAGGGTTTAGAGTTTAGGGTTTGGGGTTTAGGGTTTAGGGCTTGGGGTTTAGGGTTTAGGGCTTGGGGTTTAGGGTTTAGGGTGCTAGATAAATATCTTAACTAACACCAGCGCTATCTATCATAGGAACTGCAAGGGAGTATAGGATATCACTTGGCAATAACTTGGGTTTCCCTACCTAGCTAGGACATACTTCATGGACCAAGGGGAAAGATGCCGGACACACAAGCGAACACCAAACTCAACAACTACGCACCACACAAGAATACAACTGCGGTCAAAACCGGAAACCCTAGACCCTTAAAGACTACACCCGTAAACCTCTAAACCCTAAACCCCTAAATCCTCAACCGATGCTGCCAGGCCTATTTCCTGATTACAGCTCTAGCTACCCTTGGCATGAACATTTGAGCTACTGTCTAAACTCCTAGCATCGGCCTTAATAACTAGTCGTCCCCTATGTAATCCCCCATATAATCCCCTTGAAGGAGTTTAGACTACAGCTCGTGTAACAGTGTCACCCGAGGGCCTGCTTGAGGTACCCCATGCTACGATCATGAGGGTTTAGCGGTTAGGGCTTAGGGATTGCAATGCTGGCTCTAACCCCTTTAGACCCAAACCCTGAACTCAAAACCCTAATCCCTAAACCCCAGGCTGTTCTTCGGCAGACCTCTTGCACCACCATCGGGCCCCGAAACTAATGTAACTTTGGGAACTCTGGGAACTTAACGTGGGGCAGCATTTCATGGGTTTAGGGCTTTGGGTTTACGGGCTTATATGACTTATATGACCCTAAAACCGAGTTTTCTGGTCGCTGAATCCACATTTCTTGGCTCCTGCACACCAAGGGAAAAGCCAAGTGCCCAGCGCAAAACGGTGCCCGAGGGCAGCTGCAGCTCCTAAGCGATTCCTACTCAGGGTTTTCGGTTTAAGCTCTTGGGTCAAGGGTTTAGGGTGCCTCCCAAGGTTTAGGGCTTAGTTAGGGTTTCCAGTCCCCCTTCAGTAGATAGAGTTGGGAGTTTGTGAGCAAGTTTCGGACGGCACCCTGCGTGTTCTGCAAAAACATCGGCCCACAGCTCTTCGCAAGTTCCGGCACAGAATCTTACATGATGCAGGCCCTGAACCCTAAACAGGCATGTGAGGAGAATTTGGTGGTTGAACCAAGAATTACGTACGTTCTCCCTCTTCTGAAGCCCTACCTGTCCAAACGGAGGATACAATCTTGCTCTGTACTAGGGGCCAACGATAGAACGCCGTCTCAATACAAAGCGCAGCTATACAGCGATTCTCCTGATAGTATTGGCTAACCCCTGAACTCTGAAATCTGCACCCTCAGCCCCAAACCCCTAAACTCTAAACCTAACCCTCAACCGCGACTCCAGGAGGTGAGTCAAAAACGAAGCTTGCAGGAACTCTGAGGGAATATTACTTCTCCCCTCCCCCAGATGAGAATTTCTGAGCATTAGGGGTCCTTGTCCGAGTCCCTTTCATACGGATCCTACTGCCTTTGGCCATGTGGCAAACCCACTTTTCAAGACACTCCCACTTGAAACTTTGCCCGTCCTTCAGAAAGGATACTTTGTGATGCTCCATGTGGGTTTGGGGACGTATTGGTAGCATTGCAACCCAAAACCCTAAGCCCTACCCTAAACTCCTAAACCCAAAGCTCCTAAACCCTAAACCCCAAAAATCTAGGCCCAAAACCTACACCCTAAACCTAAACCCTCAAACCCTAAGCTCCTACAACTCTAAGCTGCTGGGTTCAGATTAGCTGCGGGCTTTTCCAGGCCGCAAGGCGTCTTGCCTGCACCTGGTTGTACCTCGACCTGGCTTACGGTTTAGGGTTTATAGGGATTGGGGTTTAGGGTGTGCAGAGATTGGGGTTTAGGGTTTTTTTGGTTCGGGGTTTAAGGTTTGGGGTCTAAGGTTTGGGGTTTAGGGCTTGTGTAGGGCTGTTGTGTGGACCGGGTAGCTTAAGTTTATCAACAAAACATTTCAACCTGTAGGCACCCCTTTTAGGGCTAACCTGCTTGATAGCTATGCTGCAGAGTATTCTGCGAACAACCAAGTACCTGTAACGAAGTGCTCCTAGAATGAATACCCTAAACCCAAACCCTAAACCCTCAGGAACGCCCTAGGGTCGTGTGGAGCTGGAGTGGTAAAGGGCTGCATAGGCTGCATAGCTTTCAGGATCAGGATTCTCTTGGCCAAAAACCAGTCTACAGTTTGTTGGTATCATAGGATTACGAGAAGCCCGAACATGTAAATTTTACCAACTCGGCTAGTAAGCTCCGGGGTTGACCAAAACGGGCTGACGAGGCTAGGTTGGGCGTCTCTTGTTGAGGGTTCTGTGTAAGCCCCACCACTGGAGAGTCACGGGGCCTAAGTAAGTAGATTAATAACCTCTGAAACCCATATGATGACCCTCCCTACCCCCTAATTAAGCTACTTGCTAAGTCGCCCTGACACAAACCACAAATCGGGCACTATACAAGGAGACCCTGGTGTTGTTAAACTCTGACCCAGGGCAGGGCATGCTGAACATACAGTCCTGCAAAGGCTTGCAGTATCGCTGAGTTTTGGGTTAAGGGTTTTGGGCCGTTGAAGGTTTAAGGTTTAGGGATATAGTTGAGCGATTTGGCCAATCCCCTCCCCTGATTTTGGACTGTTCCCGATACATTACAATATACCACAATGCAAACATCAAACTTGATAGCCGGGGGGCTGAGATTACCATGCTGGGTTGGCCCCTAAAGCCCTTTGAAAAATATCAGTATATAGGGTCCCTTATTAAAGCCATTAGGGAAAATATTAAATATTTCAGGGGCCTACCCAGCATGCCCCTTCCTACTCCGTCTGCCTGCATCCCATAGGAGTCGCCAGAGATTACCCCCAATCGCCAAACAACGCAAAATGCTAACGTAGACCCATGATTTATAAACCCCCTCTCTTATTGGGATCCCTGTTATAATCCCTTTTAGGGGGAGGGGGTTTATTAATCAGGGGTCTGGGTTAGGGTTTAGGGTCTAGGGCGTGCTAACAGGAAAACCATGCTAACAGGAAAACCATGCCGGCACAGTTCCTGTGCTCCGGGAATCACCAGGTGGTAGGGCATTGTACTTCACGGCAGGCGAGATTTGGTTCACCAGCAGCTGTCACAGCTAAGGGCACGAGAGCCTAAACTAGGTTGATGTTAGGAAACTTTTAATCTACGTCACCATAGTATGGGTACGCAGTAAAAGGTCAATGTAGAAACAATTCCCAGTTTAAGGCCATTTTGGTACTATTCCCTACATGAACCACCATTTAGGGTGAGGTTGGGTGAGGTCGCTTTAAATTCCCCAGGACGTAAGTCATGCTTTCCTTGAAATGGTAACTTACAGCTCCTCAACAACACCCTGCTTGCTCTCAAAGCTGCTTGCGAGGTCAGGAGGATTTAGTAAATAGGCTAGTAACCCCTATACACTATACAGCTATATAGTATTTCTAGTTCCCCCTTCTTAAGCTGCTTGCTAAGTCCCCCTGACCCCAAACCCTAAACCATACAAAATACAGTAATTTCCATTGTCTGCTCCATTATTAACCTACCTACCTAGACCCTCCTCCTACCCTCTATTAGGGCCTAAGTACCCACTATGAGAGACCATATATCCCCAATTAAGGGTACAAGGAAGGTCCTCAACCCTAAAACCCTAAACCCTAAACCCTAAACCCCTAAACCCCTTAACCCCTAAACCCCTAAACCCTAAACCCCTAAACCCCTGTAAAAACCCCTGGTACTCAGTTCCCCTGACCCTCCAAGTGCTCTTTTTGCTTGCATGCTAGGTCCCAGCTCAGCCTGACTCCGTCGGTTTAGAGCTAAGTATGGGGGGGGCTTCCTTAAATTAGGGTTTAGGGTTTAGGGTTTAGTGTTTAGGGTTTAGGGCTAAGTATGGGGGGGGTTTCGGTAAATTAGGGGTACCATCTCGGGGGTCCCCATAATAAGGATTTTACTATCTTGGGGTCTATATAGGGTTCCCCAAATTTTGGGAAACTACCATATGCATAAATGCAAGTCTCCATCTGATCATCTATAACTGTACATAAATGGGACTAGCCGGCGGTGCCCGGTAAACACATAACTTTACTTTCGAAACCCATACTACAACTTATAGGACTTATTGTTCTACTCTCTATCCCATTACAAGTTACGTATAAACCAAATTATAACTTAGGGGGCCCTCCGTGAATAGGACGTTACTGGGTTATCACGGAAAGACAAACTATATGAAGATAAGACGGTGGTACGCAAGGCTGGGAATTCAGGCTGAAGGGTTGCGAGCTCCTTAGACTAAGGCCTGCAAAAACACCTATAACTATGATTTGGCTATCGTTGGGTCTGAATTTTTGGGGGCATCCCCAATCAAGGTCCTATAGCTATCATATGGCTGTAATAGGGTCTTACTCAGGGATGGGGTTGCCAGATTCCTCTTTAGTATCTGCTGTATAATCAAGACTAGACAAGTTCACCTGACAATGGCCTCAGAAACGGACGCTCGCATTGCGGAGCCATAAGGGTTTCTCCAAATTAGGCCTTCAGCGACCCGGGATACACCGGATCACACAGGGATTATGGACGTCTGTAGCAAAAATACTATAAAGATCATTTGGTGAAACTTTCTTCTGGACTTCCAGTCTACATTCGGTTATCATAGTAGCCCAAAATCAAAAATGCACCTATCCAGCTACTGGAGAAAAGCTCAGCGAAACTGAAACTCTAGACCCTAACCCGGAGTTCAGGTCAAAGCAGGTGCCAAGTCCACTCTAAGAGAAATTGAAGCGGACCACTGTAGCAAACCCTGTGGCACTTAAGGTTTCGGGCGTAGGATTCATGAACAAGGTACGGCCAAGATATCTTCAAGGAGTATCCTACTTGGAGTGTCAGGGGGCCGTAGTAAGTAGAGTAGATCCCCGATAACCCATGTAGTCACCCTAGTTATCCCCTTTATCAACCTAGCTACTAAGACTAAGTCTCCCTGAACCTCCAGGTAAACCCCAACTTCATTCTAGCTTGGGGTTTGCCCTCTGTCGTTTTCTACCGTGGTCCCTTCAAATTTCCTTAGATCCACTAACACTCCACCAGCACCGTTCGGTGCGAAGGCTTCGGTCGCCGGTGAATTCCCCTTTGGGCTATGTATACCCAAGGGAATCTCTGCCACATCCCCGCAGGAACGCCTCAGTTCCCGAGGCAAGCTGGTACTCTCAGCTACAGAACGGCCGGGCTAAATACAAACCATGTGTTCTGACCCCTTAAAACCTACACTCTACGTACATCCAACGAAGGTGTTAGATGTAGGGGTCGAGGAGTTTGGGATGTAATGTTTATGTGACAAAAATAAACCGGCGCCCCCCAGAACTTGTTTTGCGATTTGGGCTTGTGGAAGGGTGGCGGTCGCAACAATAAATGACGGGGACATGGGTAGGACCAGGTAGTGCAGCTCGTAATACTAGTAGGACAAGTAGAAGGGAATCTATTTAATTCGGGACGTTTCCCGCCGGACGGGACAATAATATCATTGCCACCCTGCCCGGGAATTTCCCGGGCCAGCAACAAAACGCGATTGTCACTCCTTTTATTAATGCTACCTAAACATTAACACGCTAAGCCCCATAGAGGCCTAAACCCCAACCCCTTTAATGTACTGCATTGGAGTCCCTGCTCAAGGTGTGCCTTCGATTCCCGCGGTATATTTGCGAGTGCATGCAAATTGAGCATCGTTGGTATGGGCATTTCCAGAATTAGGGGTCCCTGTATATACCCCAACAGCCCTATAAACCCTACACCTAATGCTCTTTCTTGCAGGTTGCGTCCAAAGACTGGGCCCCTAACTACCCTAAAACCCTAAGCCCTGATCCCTAAGTTGAAACACCCATATGTTCCAAGATGCACTTCAGGCTCAGGTGCCTGCCTCTTCTTGTTAAGGGTTCACCGTTCCCTTTCAAAGGAGTTCTTGGAATGCATCATTTCCTTTGGCCGAAATTTGGTGTTTATAGGGATGAGGAATGATACTGGGATATTGGAGAAGTCCAGCGGAAAGTAACGAACATGCAAAACACGAGGATTTGGGCTTAAAAACGGCATGCGCGCTACGGTGCGGGCGCATAGGTCGCCCTGTTGTTTTCTATAAGTAAAAGTGGCACGAAACCTAGGGTTTAGTCCTATTTCGAGGGAAAAGCATGGTAGTTGGACATCCAGGAAACTATTGCATGAAGGAGAAGATTTCACTCTTTGTTACACTGCGTTTCCGTTTCTGAGTGTGTTAACCCGGAGTCCGCGACCCACAGCCCGTAGAGAAACACAAACGCGGTAAACATCAGTGTTTTGGGCATGGTCGCCAAAGGCATGGATGCTTGTTACAGCTTTCCTTGTTCCACATCCTTGTGCAGTACGTTGTGCAAAGACGCAGAAACACTGCAAATACCAATGCTTTGGGCATGGTCGCCAAAGGCATGGACGTTTGTGACAACGTGTATTGTTCCACATCCTTTGCGCAGTGTGTTGTACAAAGAGACGAAAACACAGCAAACAACAGTGTTTTAGGCATGATGTTCTTGTCCCCGCTTAAAACAAGAAAACACACGGCGACCTATGCGCCCCCCACCAACTACAAAGCAGTGTTAGATGGCTCTGAAGTTGACACAGAGAGGGTCCCAGCCCATTTTTAACCCCCCAACCCTCCAAATAATGACGTTCCCCCAATAGTATGATACAGTATTATGACATATTGGGGGATATTTATTGTCAGGGCCCAGGCAGTGCTGTTATTGAAGGGGGCCGGATTCTTGAGGCCTTTACTTACTGTAGGCATGAACCTGAGGCAGTCGTCCCTGAGTCCCGGGAGATAGAAGTCCATTACTTTCCCAGATGCTTCGCAAGGCGCCTTGGCGAAGGGATCCTCCGGGTTTAGAGTTTAGGACAAGGTAGGGTTTCTATACTAGGAAATTACTGGGGTTACTATCCTCTGCGTGGACACGGGAAACCTGAACTCCCATTTTTGAACATGACGTCTGGTGTTTTGCCTCTATCCACCCACCAAGAAATAAACCAACGAGTGTAAGGAGGCTAAATAGTCAGTAAAATTGTGGCCCTACAATCCTTGTACAACTATACTACCAGAACAGAACATTCAATGGCCCTCGACTGGTATTGCTAGGTATCTCCTGCATGACCTTAACTGTCTGAAATATCAGCAGTGCTTACTGAGGGGGCCTCAACTACCAACATGATTTTGAAGTCTAGGTACCTATACCCTAAACCCTAAACCCCTAAACCCTAAACCCCATAATTGTACAAGGAATCTAGGACAATGATATTGGCGGTCATTCCCACTTCCTCCATTCCGACGGCCTAGACCCATATGTCCAAAAAATAACCCGTTTGAAAGGGGCCTGTACATTCTTATATGAGCCATTGTCTCAACTCCTAGTATCCCCCTGAATAACCCCCATGGTTGTCCCCTATATATTCCCCTACATAACCACCACTAAGGAGTTTAGACTATGGCTCATATAACTCCTTTAGAGGGACCTATATGAATACATCCTCATATCCCTCAGTCCCTGAACGGCACCCATCCCTGAAACCTAACACCCTTAGCCCCAAGCCCCAAACCCCTAAACCCACCAAGGATCGCTTCCGCCGGGCCGTGCTCAGTACCAGGGACTTTCAGCCCGAGGATCCAAGTAGTCAATTACTCTAGGTTAGGAGGACCCCCCCACCCTGTAATAGTGGTATACTAAGAATATAAGAGGACCCTAATATAATCCCCATGATCCCTTATAGTCGCATCTAAATAGCTCCTGGTAGGTGCTGGCTATACACATTACAGACCAAAATAGGTACGATTCCTAGAGTTTAGGGCCCAAAGTAGATACTGTTTACAGCGTTGATAGGGCCCAAAGTAGGTACTATTTAGGGCCAGAAGTAGCTACTATGTACAATGTTTAAACCCCAGCGTAGGCATTGTCTACACACTTTAGGGCCCAAAATAGGTAGTGTTTACCCAAAACAGATTTTAGTTCTCGACTTGTCCGTGTGGCGGGTTTTGGGCTCAATAGTCGCCTTCCCCCCAAACTAACGTGCAACTTCCAAAAGGGTCTCTTGTAGATTACTGTCCATTACAAATGGGCTATTGGGACTTGGCGGGCGGGTAAGCGTCCAGGAGTATTTTTTTTGATTTTTCTTCTTGACGGGTTTAGAAATTAGGGTTTCGGGCGCGTGCCACTTGAATGGCCACAGCTTTGGGCGTTTCGGATTAGGGTTTAGACTGTGGTTAGGGTCGAGGAGCATCAGGATGCCATGAAGAAGGGCGGGGTTCGGACAAGTCTCCACCATGAGGGCTGGCGAGAGGGGCTCAATCTATATAGGGTGTAGGCTTTAGGGTTTAGGGTTTGGTTTGGGGTCGAGGGTTTAGAGTTTGGGGTTACCGATCGCCTATCTTCTCATCAAGTGCCAGCCGAGTCCTGATACACAGGCGGCTTTCTGACTACCAAATTGGGCTCTTGGACCCTGCTTTCTTAACAGCCCTGAGGCTTAAGTCCCCTAAAGCCTTCAACAACTGGGATAGATGTAGGGCCGCGGTAAAGTTTACATTCTTTGGAGATGCACACTATTCTACAATTTGGTCCCGGCATTTTGTCCAGGGATATCCCAGACAACCCTAAACCCCTAAACCCTAAACCCCAAACCCTTTGGGCTTTTGGACCCTTAGGATCAGCTAGCTACGCGAGGCCACTGTGGCCACCGGTGGGCCCTGGGCTCTCTCGGCACTTCCGCACATGAGCGCTTGGATCGCTATGACAGTTGACAGTTTAAGGATTTGGTGGTTTTGGTCTCCTCGGATTTAGGGTTTTGGGTATAATAGCTCGTTTCTGAGGGTTGAGGATTGCGCGGTGCTTCAGTAAGTGCATTTGGTGGGGTGCATGGGGGAACATCACAAGAGTCACAACGATCACGGGGATGATAAGAGCAAGCATGAAGATGGTAACAACACGGGCGTTTCCAGAAGTAGGGGGCCCCTATGTGGACCCCGATATACTGAACTCCTTTGTGTATGGGGACGTCTCAAAAGGTACAGTAACGCTGGTTTTCGAAACCCCCTAAACCCTAAGCCCTCAACCCCAAACCGCGCCAATGCTTATTCAGCAGGATGGCTCCCTCTTAGGAAGAACTTTGTGTTGATGTTGGCGATAAGAAGATGTGGTACAAACATATACGGCTACAAAGACCCAATGCGAGTCACACAGTGGTCGCAGTGTCCTTATTCAGAGGGCTGGGGTTCTAGCTTGTCTGGGAAAAGCCACTTGGGTATGCTTAATGTTAAGGAGGCTTTGTGGCTCAGGCGCATGCATGCCCCATTCCGGAGCCATGCATGATGTCTCCAAAGGCTCCCAAATCCGCTGAGGAATACTCTTGAATGATATGGGCGTACGTGCGCCATGTCGAGCACTTAGATGGCAAGATTCATCTAGCTGGATGTGCCCTATCCCCCATTTACAGGTTCGCGACATTCTCAAGACAAACTTTCACGTGAGGTTGTGAAGTTGACACGCTTCCTTATGCACAGCGAAAACGAACCGCATCACATCGAAGAAAAAAACGGCCCGACAAAGACAATTGAACATCCCTATCCCCAAGCCCTATAAGAAGCCCTAACAACACATATTCTTGACATGAGGATTTTGTGAGCCCCTGGGCTGCGAACAGGCTCTATGCTGTAGGCGTGAAACATTTGCTGGTTGTGAGTTTTGAGAACGGAGGAATGGATGCCATCAGTAGCCCCTGTATAACCCACCCACACGCTGAAGAATAGTCTCCATTTCCTTTTCCGTGCCCTGGTCCTAAACCCTCTACATCCTAAATGGTAGTTTCCATTTGTCCTTTCCATTCCTACATTCCCTACCAACAACCAGCAGGAACAAGGCTGTCCAAGTCGGAGGGTGCCTCGGACTTCATCTGCTGCGGAGAGGTTTATGTCTCTCAGGAGGACTTTTTCGGAACTAGATCTAGAGTCCCCCCCAGGTAGATTGAATATTGCTTTGGGTATATTGTAAAAAGACCCCATATACCCCATATTCTATCTACTTAAGGGGGACTATAGGAGTCTTTAGGGTGTCGGGAGGAGTTCAGGAGTATTTGGGGCCTAGAAGTGCCTAAGATTTAGAAATCTATTAAGGACTCTGGGATGTACGAGGATGTTGGGGCTTAGGCTGATGTAAGGATTTGGTGGTTTCTCACTTTGGGCGTTTTCAGATTTCTTTGATGTGTTGGGCCATAGATCAGTGTCATCTTGGGATCTTAAGCCCGCAAGCCATCAACCGGATTAAAGCCCGCTTGCTTGGTGACGCCTAGCCGTACTGGTTGTTGGTAGGGAATGAAGGAATGGAGTTCCGGACCCAGGGTCGCCCGTACATAGCTGCGTTCATACTACAGGGACGCCCCAAGAAGGACCCTGATTTGTCGGAAGACCACGTTACGCGATAGTCAGTTTAGGGATCAGGTTGGAAGAGGTGCCTTGTGCTCGGGGAGGTTTCATGCCTCGCATGTCTGACATCCCGCCGAACAACTACCCTAAACCCCCTCGGAAGTTTCAACCCAGCCGCGCAGCCTCTTAATCTTACCCCCCTTCCCTGAATATCGAACTCCAAGACCCCCTGTCCTCTCATATCAAATAGCTCTGTATATACATATATATATATATGTGCATATAGTACTGTATCACAATTGGACGAGTCAACTCTAGGGCAGGTTTGAATAGTTGGGGGTAGGGGATTACATCCCATTGGGGCAACTAGTCGCAACACGAGGATTGGCCCTTTGGGTCGGGGGTAAGGTTTAAGGTTTCGAGTCCGAAAGATGAATCGCTGTTGAAACTTTTTGGTTAAAGACATCTCCAGAATGCTCAGTCAGGAATCAGGGAGCCCCGAGACGACGCAGCCCCCACTAACCCCTTACCCCAAAGCCCGCACCCTAAGCCCCAACCTACACAGTATTACCATAAAACCCCCTTACTAACCCAACAAACACCGAACTCCAAACCTTAACACCCGACAGCAAGTCGAAGCCATGGGACTTTCATCAGCACGTTGCAAGTAGTAGCGCATGAAAGGCCATGACGGCAATAGCGGCGGTGGCCTCAGCACCAGAGTCCAATTAGCATTCCGCATCAGCTACGGGTATAAACACAATTGAAGGTTGGAGTTCAGGGTTGAGGGTTAGGGTTTAGGGCTTATGCGAAAGCACATCCTATGGTGACTCAGCATTAGGTTCCTTGCAGCGAGTTGGCAGATGCCTGGTTTTCGTAACTGCTCAGCTAGCAAGACTGCTGATGCATAAGTGAGTCCTGCGTGACTGTGTGTGCGCCTGCAGAAACATGCGTATTTCCCGGCGCTTAAGGTACTTCAGGTTAATTATGGGTGCTAGTTACTTGTACCAGCGCCTGACAAACCCCAAAGCATAGAACCCCTTCCTCTTACCATGACTCCCCCACCCCAACATCAACCAAAGCAAGGGGGGTAGGGAGTTTGACGAGTAGGGAGAAGGGACCCCAAGACCCCATGCCATTAAACCCTTAAACCAAATCTTAAACCATCAAATTACATCCGGTCTGATGTTGTTGCGCGCCCAGCGTCCTCACGTTGCCGAGAGCTGCGGCTTGAGACAGGCCTGGAATTTGGGTTTAGTTAGGGTTTAGGGTTCAGAAGCTTAGCAATGGAAAGCTTAGTAATAAGGAGTTTTAGAATGGCTTAGGGTTACCCTTTTGTAGAGCAATGGCTGTCTTTCTTCTTTCAGAGATGCTAGCAAGCTTCAGGACAAAGGGTCTAGGGTTTAGCAAACCCTAAACCTTAAACCCTACACCCTAAGCCCTAAACCTAAACCTAAACCTCAACCCCCTGCGCTAAATCCTAAACCCTAAACCCCAAGGTTCAGGGTTGAGGAAGACTCATAACTTGGACCACCCCTTGAAGCCGACGTGCCTGGCACCCGCATCTGAAGATGAGGCTGAAAATCTTTCAACCCTGAACTCTAAACCCTTAGGGTTTAGGGTTTAGGGTGGCAAGCCCAACACTCTCTAGGTAACGCCTACACAACAAAAATCCCTAAAAGGCAGCAGATATCAGATATAAGCCCAGTGACCCCTGTGAAGGGTTGAGTGTTTATAGACTAAACTCCAAATGTTGGACCCTGCAGCATTCACCTACAGCAAGGGATCCTTAACTTTGTATGTATAGTCCCCCTTTCGTAAATAGAATATGGCTTTGGGTATATGAAAATAAGATCCCTACATACCCCATATTCTATCTACTTAAGGGGGACTTATTCTTAAACCCTAAACCCTGGACAACCCCAATATACTATAGTAGTTTCCACGTTCTCTTCCATTATCCCAATTTCATCTCAATATAACCTAAACCCTAAACCCCAAACTCTATACATATATATATATACATATATATACACACACATATTTTGCTGGCCTGCATGCCAAGTCGTTTTCCGAGGGGATCCACAGTCCAGTCATGTTCGCCACAAGCGATGCAGACCTTGAGGTTTAGGGTTTAGGGGTTTAGGGTTTAGAGGTTTAGGGTTTGGGGATTTAGGGTTTGAGGGTTTAGGGTTTGGGGGTTTAGGGGTTTAGGGTTTGGGGGTTTAGGGTTTTGGGTATTCATGGCCAGTCCTGTTTCCAAGCTCAAAATGCAAGGGTCCGGGAGTGTGCGTGCTTTGCGGGCTTACTCACGACTTCGAAGTTCAGTTTTTGTTGCTGCATCGCTGGGCTTTTGTGGTAGGATGACTGGTTCCACAATGGGATGCTACTAAGTACCGTAATTCTGCACTCGTGGTCGAGAGTTTAAAGGGCTCAAATTCAGAATTCTACTCATTTTTGACCCAGACTAGGGGCAAAGCATTTCTCACCGACAGGTGACTTTCAAACCCAGCTTCATCCCAAATATCATGTTTTCGGCGGGCTCGTGCTGCCCCTGCTATCCCCAGAAAGCCCTGAACCACCTGCCTGAGAGCTGCAGACCCACCAACCCTTACCTTAGCTTAGGGTCGTACAATCCTGGAATGCCTAAACCCTACCTGAATCCCGAAAATATGTCAGACGTTTGCGCTCGTTTGTGCGGCCAACTAACTTTCCCTCTTCTGGGATCAGGGTAAACCATAAAGCCAGATACAGATGGAGGGCATCGAGGACACATCATGACTGACAACTCGCCAATCTTATCAAAGCTAATTGACACAGGGACGTTGGCAAGTAAAACCTTTAAATCCGGATTCCACTCTAGTCATGCGCTTTGACAGAAAAAGCGAAGCAGGAAGAGCTGCTGTTCCGGTTAGGGGGAAGCTGTGGAGACAAGCTCATGATAAATTGTTGCCAGGACCTGCGAAAGCAACTGACAATTCTCAGAGGCCGTGGACAGCAACCCAAGGGATTCCGGACCAAGAACTCAAATATTGCGGTCTTGTGTCCCTATTGCTATGATCAGAAAGGTCTTTGGTACCTAAACCCCGAAATTGGGGTCCTTGGACCCTTAGGGCAACTTCCAAAACACGATGCTAAGGCTTTGGCGTGTTCCGTGCGCAACGAACGGGCGATTCCGCGGAGCCAAGCCCGCCAAAGCGGCAACTGTCCGGGCACCCGTGCAGAGGGGATTGGTTTGGGGTTTGGTGTTTAGGGCTACTAGTACTATTCCGTAGTAGTGCTCTGCATCCGCAAGTGACTGCAGCCATAGGTTCGTATGTAATCTACATGTGTATAGGGATGCCGCACAGCAGGCTCTCTTGTAAGGTCTAAGCAACCAGTACGAATACGATCTAGTTGAGCCTGAGGTACCCTACACCGCCCCCATATCATAATTATGCAAGCAACCCAGGACCATTGATTTAGTTTAGGGTTCACTTTCTACATTACCTGCCATTGGACCTCCGGTGAGCCACTTTGCAGGCTGAGGCTCATAGCCTTCAAAAAAAAAGGCCTTTGAGAAGGCCCGGGAAAGGGCTCTACACCCTAAATCCTAAGCTCGAAACCCAATTCCCAAAACTATACAGCGCCCAAAGCCCCACACCCACAAGCCCTAGACCTGAATCCCAAACACGTTCCATTCCAACTACCTAGACCCAACTACCCTTTTTTTAGTACCTAAGTACCCACTACTAGCCATACTAGGACCTCATGGTTGTAGGGTTTACGGTTCAACGCTTAAAGGGTGCAGGTTTGAGGCTGTGAGATCTAAACCCGTAAACCGTGTCGGGACTATATGGGGCGCGGGACTATGGGGCGCCTCAAGATCAAGCTTACCCTAAACACCAAGCCCTAAGGGGTCTTGAAGTTTGAGGCTAAAGTGGCCAGGGGGCTTGCTCCTTGATCCCCAACCAAAAAGTTTACGCGTCAAAGTACTGAGCAGGAAATATAGCAAACGGAGTCATCATAAAGTGCTACAGTGATAGCAAAGTCCAACCTACAGGAAATGCGTGTTTACCCGAATAATGTTACATGTTACTTCTGGCTAGATAAGTGCCCTCTGTCAAACCCACGTGGAACCACAATCGCCATTGCGAGGAGGTACTTGCTCCGCCCTCCCTAATAATCAACGCTCCCTCTGCCTAGCAATGAATAATTACTCCCCATAACCAATTCAATGCTTAGGTGGCCCCCACACCCAGCAATAACAACAACAAGGGAGAATGGTGATTATATTGGGTCCTCTTATAAGTGTTCCTATTTTACCACTACAGGAAATCCTTCTAATGCATAGGAGTGATTAAGATACTTACTCAGTCCCCCTGGTCCCCCGATTATAAACCCAATCTCCATGCTGTCTTCCGTGAGCCCAAAGCCCTCTGTCGTTCACTACGCCCAGAGGCCCCAAACCTGAACAAATCTTAACCTTCCCAGGCCCCCACACTCATGTTGCAAACCCTAGCACAAGACCACACCTGAAAATGAAAAGCTAGCAGCTGTCCCAAACCCTTAGGCCAAATCTGTAAAACAACCCAGGCACTCAAACCCAAGCAAATAAATCCCAAGCTCTCCAACACTGCGGCCTCACACCGGATACTTAACACAAACCCCAAACCCCTAATCCCTATACCCCGAACCCTTAAAGCAAAAAAGGACAGAGCTCGCCCCACCTCACATTGGTTGTACAGCCAATGTCCCAAGCTCCGGTCACCACGAGGGCGTCAACCCTAGACTTGTTCAGGTTTGGGGTTTAAGGTTTAGGGCTTCGGCCTAGGATTTAGGGTTAGGGTGAAGGTTTAGGGATAATTAGATTACGCCAGAGCTTTTCGGGAGCAGGGATAGGGTTTAGGGCTTAAGGTTTATAGTGCTTGGGGTACCTGATCCCCAAGAGCTTGTAGAACAAGAGCACCTGTTTGTTTTGTTTAATTAATGGTTTGGGCCATTACTCGCACTGTATTGAACCCTAAACCCTGAACCTCGTCTACTTTTTCCTACTGTTGAGGAACCCTAAACCCCAAACCCTAAGTGCTTCCGGTTGGGGGATCCAGGTTTAGTACTGGGTTTCCGTCTCAGGGGGTAAGGTTGAGTACTTCAGCTTTTGGGGTTGCGAGGGTTTAGGGCAATATGCGCTATAATCTAAAGTCCTACTATACCCCTTAATAACCCTATAATACTCCTCTATAGAATCCCTTTCGAGGAGTTCAGACTATAGCTCATAACATGGCGTTGCAAGGTTTAGGGTAGAAAGCTTCAAGGGTTTAGGGATTCAGGGAGTAAAATGCTGCGGGTTTAGGGGCCTACCCCCATAATTCTGGGATTTATATATAGGGATACTGGAAAGAACATTGACAGGGAAACTACTATTTATGCTCAAGGGTGTAGGGTTTAGGGTTCAGGGTATCTCTTTGCGGAGTATTCTGTGGGTTCAGGAGGGCCTTGAAAGAGTAAGGAGAAGTTCGAAAGCATGCGGCGAATTGCGAGTATTGTGCCGTGGGTCGGTTGGGGAAAAAACTGAACCCACTGCCATGTAAGGTCCGAGTTTGGGGCTGTAGGATTGGAACCCTATGAACCGTAAACCCCAAGCCCTAAACCCTACAAGCCCTAAACCCCAAACCCGAAAACCTAAGCCCTAAAGTCATAGGCGAAGCGACTCAGGGTTTCAGCGCTTGGGCTAGATGTATTTCGGTTTAGGTGTATAGGGTTCAGATATTTGGGGTCTTGGCTTTAGGGGGTTTAGGGTTAAAGCCCTAAGGGTCCAAGGACCCCAAAAATAGGGTTTTAGTGCCGAAATACTATACTATTAATGGTATTTGGGCCCTAAACCCCTATTATTTGGGTCCTCGGGCCCTTAGGGAAGGTTTAGGGCGGGTTTCTCAGTTCGTGGTCCAAGGCTCGGAAATGTTCAAAAGGGACTCAGGCCGAACACTGTGATTACCAAAAGTAGCACAAATAGGCTAAAATGAGGACAAGGTATCTATTCTCAAGAACTTCTTACATAAGGTTCCTGACTCTCATGTCCCAAGTGCTTTTACTGCTTCTGAAGCACAAAGTTATGCTAGGAGCGCGCAGCGCGCAACATATTTAGGGGCAGTTGAGGTACTTCCGATATCAAGGACCTGTGTTCAATGGCGATGGCAAGAACAAATATAGTTTTGGCATGTATGAATTAGGATGTCCGTAATTAGGGATGTGGTAACCTAGTAATCCACATTTTTTCCTTATATTCCCTTAGGTTCTCCAAGGCTCCTTTGCACCCTCCCCCCTTGAACCACCCCCCCTTTAGGATCCCATAAATAAAAGGACACTGTGGAGATACTCAACTACTCAAAGTACTCTCCCTCAAACAAGAATATGTACCATTGTCTAAACTCCTAGTATCCCCCTTAATAACCCCTATAGTAGCCCCCTATATAATCCCACATATAACCCCCCTTTAAGGAGTTTAGACTATAGCTCATATGGAAGCTGGTATGATCCCCTTTTAGAAGGGCAGGAGCCGTTGTAGGGCCACGTCTTCCATGCTAGTTTGGCCCTCTGGGTTGCCAACTTCAGTTAAAAACCGTATCAGTACCATGTATTCACCCTTAACCCTAAAACATCATTAGGAGAGCTTAGGTGTAACAACCCTAAACCCTAAACCCCAGGCCATGAACGCCTCTCAGGGCCCCCGACTGGAAGGGCCCGCAGTCACACTCACAGCGCCCTTGGACCTTGCTGACTATGGGTCCTTCCTTATGTGGTGTTAGGATTTAGGCTTTAGGGTTTAGGGTACAAGGTGGTTTCCCAAAATAGGGGGACCCCAAAATAGACCCTTATATACTATAAACGTTATGATGGGGACCCCCTAAAGGGTACCCCTAATTATGGGAAACTCCCACAATGGTGGAAAAGAAAATGGAAACTATCCTATCATCGGGGGTAACAGAGGGACTGCAATGAGGATGAATTCCTTTCTTCCAGATGACCAAAGGTAACTTTGGTGATAATGGTCTTCTTTCGTTGGGGTTCGGACAATTCTTAGATCTATACTGAGGACCAGAATCGTTTTGGGCTTTATGTTACATTTATATACATGTATGTAGGGGGGGCGCCTGACTTGGACAATTCACATATAATCTGGTTGAGATAGTTGAGATGATGTCAGAAGTAAAGCTGAAACGAAAACAGCCGGTATGGGGTTTCTTAAACCTTCCGAAAGATGAGTGGCACACACTTGTTCCTGTACTTTGGAAGTCTAAAGCTGTACATACTTTTGAGCTGTGAAGGCCTGGCTGAATTGGGTTTCCACGTATAGTCCCCCTTTAAGTAGATAGAATATGAGGTATATGGGGATCTTATTATAATATACCAAAAGACATATTCTATCTACTTAAGGGGGACTATACACCCTAAACCCGAAACCCTAAATAGTAGTTTCCATTTTCTTTTCCATTATCCCTATATAAACCCTCAAACTATAAGCTTTCATTCTTACGGAATGAGGCAATGCAGGCATTGGAATCATTGGAAGAAGTGACATAAATGAGGGCTCCTTGAAGGGATTGCTAGCAGTCTGCCTTGGGATTCTGGTTTTTACAGCTTGCGGCTTCTCAGCTCTTACAGATGGGGGGGTGGGAGGTGCATGGAGGAGACAGTGCAAGAAGTCGCGGGGTTGTAGGGCTGTGTTGCTCGTGCCCAGTACGAAACCTCACTTTGGCTTGCAGGAAATGCACGTCAACGTCGGGTCCCTACGCTCCGAACAAATCCAGCCCCTCCATAAAGCCTTCAATATTCCCCATTGGCAGTATAGTCCCCCTTAAGTAGATAGAATATGGAGTATACTAATGTACCCAAAGCCATGTTATATCTACTTGATTAAGGGGGACTATGCGTATCAGGAATCTTTACCAATAAAGCCCTGAACCCGAAACCCTACACCACTCCTAAACCATGGGGCCTTAAAACCCTAGAGACCAAGCCCTACTTGGAGGGTCAGGGAGACAGAGTAAGTAGGTCAATAACCCCGTGTAACCCATATAGTAACCCTAATTCTCCCCCGTATTACCCTACTTACTAAGTCCCCCTAACCCTCCAAGTAAGCCCCTACAATACTTACTTCGGGGCATGCCGCGAATCCATCTGACAGTAAACGTCGGATCTCTTCCTCAGCCCAGACTCGAATCAAGCCAGCATCGCAGGGTTCAGGGTTTGAGGTTTAGGTTTCTGCGGCTGGGGGTGTGCAGTTCAGGGTTTTTGGGTTTAAGGTTTGGGATGTAGGTTTTTGGGGCTAGGGGTGTGCGAAGTTCGCCGTTTCAGGATTTAGGGTGGAGGGTTTGGGGTTTAGTTTTTTGCTGCCAAGGGTGGGAAGTTTGAGGTTTTAGGGTTTGGGGTTTCGGTTTTGCGGGCTAAGGGTGTGAAGTTTGGGGTTTTAGGGTTTGGGGCTTAATTTGCGGACACGTGGAGTCCTACAATCAGAAAACCACATCGTGTCAGATGTGGTGCCCCTCTAAAAAGCCAGCCCTGCCGGTGCTTGGAAGGATTGTCAAAAGAACTATAAATTGGCCGCTCACGCTCTCGGAACGGGGTTTTAGTCACCCCCACCCCTGTGATAAGAACCCGGCCCTAGTTAGTAGGAGGGTTGTAATCAAAACACCATGTTTCAAGAACCGCATGTAAGTCGCATCCTTGTCAGCTGAAGAACCCCAGGTCATCGCCTCAGGTACCCACTGCTCAAAAATGTGATGGGTTCCTAACGTGCACCCACCTGACCTTTTTCTTAACAACTGAACTTGACCCTGAACCCTTTTGTTTCTGGGCTAGAAGCCCTGAACCCCAAAGGCGGCCCTAGATTTGGGAGTAGACTATAGGGGCTAGGATTGAGGGCGGCCCCTGCCTCATTCATATCCTAGCAGAAAAGAAACTACAGCCTACCTCCTTCTTTTCCTTGAAGCTACACAGTACAAAGCCCGCTGAGGCATGTGCAGATTTTGCCAGCTGTATCGGCAGGAAGCCGGCATCGTTGGTCTGGCAGGGCCAAAAAACTCAGAATGGATAATTAATCCTCTTGTATGCCTCCAATGACCCCAAACCCGCAAGCTTAAACTCTGAACAACATGGTCAGGCGGGAGACGGTAAGGTGCCGGTACTAGAACACAGCGTGGTCTAAGAGCTCCAGAATCAGTGACTACATCTATGCTACAAGTAGCGCAAGAAAGCTTAAACACTGTACTGGCCTCCTTGTTCTCCCGTTAATTGAGCCGGACAGAATGCCCTGCATTTCCCTGCATGGCGTGGTGTAGATCGAAGGTCTGTGGAAGCCTACTCACCTTAGAACCACACTGCCTAAACCCTGAGTATGAAGGTGAATAAACCCCATAACCCACATGGGACCCCTAGTTCTCCCCTTATTAACCTCCTTACTTAGTCCCCCCGCTCTCCAAGTAGCCCTAACCCTTAGAACAAGGCCATGAACCACCCACCCGTACGAAGCTTCTACTGGTAGGTTCGGGGTAAAAATATTTAGGGTTTAGGGCTTTATTAGGCTTTAGGGTTGATTGCACCTATAACCCAATTGTTAGCCCGCCTATGCCCCCTAAAGTGGGTATCATTGGTTTACAGGTGCCAATCATAATTGGGTTACATCTTCCCTAAACCCTACATAAACCATGTATACACCCTGTATGCACTTTGTACAACCCCTGCATGTATATACATATATATATCTGCATATATATATGCGTATGTGTATAGATGTACATATATATACATAACCGTATACATATGAGCTATCATCTAAGACCCTAGTATCCCCCCAGTAACCACGATAATACTCCACTATAGGATGCCCTATAGAACCGAATATAACTCCCCTTTAAGGAATTTACACTATACCCTAAACCCCATGGCTCATATCTAGAGTCCCTCGTTGGGTCATTCTTATGATCCTCCAAGTGCTCCAACTCCCGGCCTGGCTAATCCGCGCACACCATCTCAGCCTCGGGAAGAGAAACAAAAAGGGGTTTAGAACTGGGTTGGCCCCTAAAAAACCTTTAAAAAAATCAGTATATAGGATCCCTTTATTAAAGCCATGAGGGAAAATAGTAAATATCCCAGGGGCCTACCCAGAGAATTAAGCTTCTAGGTCCATCGTGTTAGATTTTGGTTGCCCCTGCGGCCTCCTGAGACGGCTATCGGGTTGCGGCTACCGTATGGCCTAAACTCCTAGTATCCCGCTTAATAACCCTTACAGGAGGCCCCTATATGGGGGTTTCCCAAAATTAGGGGTACCTTTTTGGGAGTCCCTTAATAAGGATTATAGTATTTTGGGGGTCTACATCGGGGTCCCCTTATTTTGGGAAACTACCATATAACCTAACCCCCTTTAAGGAGTTTGGGTTATGGCTCATGTTGCGGCTACAGGCCACGAAAGATTCTGCCGGGGTCTCAGAGAAGCTTGAAGGTCTCTCATGGACGGCTTTTACATTTTGGATTATAGGGTATATATTGGGGTTATATTGGGATCATGGGCAATAGAATGGAAAGTACTATTTAGGGTTTGGGGTTTAGGGCTTAGGCATTTGTTCGAGCCTTTTAACAAGCTCCTGAAAATCTACTACTCTGAGTAATGTTGACCTCATATTAATCGACCCCGCGTAAGCTGCAAAATCCAAATCCCAGAGCAACCCCCCCAACCCCCTAGCTGCAAAATCCAGCCTGCTAAACCGCAAAAACTTGGAAGCGCCGCAAGAGCAATGTGTACTACTGGCTAGTATTAATATTGGCTACAACGACTGGAGCTCCATCTCATGGACCCGGATACCCTTCGAGGTGGACATCATGATCCAATCCTGGAAGGTGTTTTACCATCAACTGCAGGCCCCTTTTAGGAGAGTGGCACACACCTTCACTTTAAGGGTTGAGGGCGTCCAGGGCCTAAGAATGCATTTGTATGGGTCATGTTCCGGGACGCCCGTCCATGTGAACATTTCCTTGCAACTCTTACATGAGCTACAGTCTAGACTCCCAGTATCCCCCTTAATAACCCCTGTAGCCCTGTAGTAGTCCCTATATGACTCCCGTTAAGGAGTTTAGACTATGGGGGGTATCTTCACCTGTCCTAGAAGCCACCTGATAGCCAAATGTCCAAGAATGACGCAATGACCTGGAACAGGTTTGCCGCAACATAGGCGAAATAACAGTGGTTTAGGGTTTAGGGTTTGAATAACAGTGATTCAGCAAGCAAGAAGGCAGGCAGCTTGGGACCGGGACTTGGATTCCTTGTGGCATCGTTCCTTCCCTCCCCCTACCTCCAACCGGGCGGTCGAGCACTCAGGAAGACTGCGGAAACGCTCGCCCGCGGCGCCCTTGCAAGAAAAGAGCGCCAGAAAGGATCGCCTTTCAGTCCCCGACAAATGCAATGCAAGAGCAAAGGATCCTGCACACCTCATCTAAAAGGCTCATGCTTCGGGAACCTCTTAACACGCAGCGCCAGTGGAACCAAGTACTGTAGAGAAGACCCTGGCAATCTAACAGCTCTTCCCTGGAATCCCCCCTCCTCAAGTCCAAAGATCCCTGAGACTCTGGCAAGGCAAGGACAGTCGATGCTGCGCCACTTGCTGAAGCAAAGTGAAGACCTAAGTCGAGGCTTTAGTTACCGTTTGGGGCCCTAAGCCCTAGGAATTACATAGGGGCTATGATGGAAAAGCAAATTGAAACTACTGTAATAGAATAGGGCATATGTATATTAAGCTTGAGGGCTCAGTGAACGCCAGGAAGCTGCTAACGACCCCCCACACACACACATGTAGCTGGGAGCCTCATTAACTGTGAACCGGCAAATGCAAAACCCTACGCCAATGTGAAGGCGAAGCGCGACTGGTCAGTTGGTTTGTGAAACTCTGGATTTAGGGTCTAGGGCGTTAGAGTTAAGGTTTCTCTCTCTCTCTCTCTCTCTCTGTCTCTCTGTCTCTCTCTCTCTCTCACTCTCAGATGGTCTTGCGCAGCAAGGGCACGCTATACAAGGCTGAGCCCAAGTTTAATTAAGGTTTCAGGGTCTAGGTTTCTTGTTGCCAACGTCGAACCACAACCAAACCCTAAGGGTCCAAGTACCTAATAATCACATACGTACCCAAAACCTGTACTATAATTACTATTACCCAAACCCCAAGGTACCTAATTCTTGGGTACTTGGACCCTCTGGGAAACAGGCCCAGGAAAAAAATCCCAGCCAAGCCTGAAGGCCAGGTCGTAGCCTTCAACCTTCGTAGGCCAGCTGACGCCAAACCCTGAGACCTAAACCCTGAGCCCCTAAATCCTGGGTTTGGGGTCTACAGCGTAAACCCCCAACCCTAAACCCCAAATCCAAAACCCTCAGCATGAACGCCAAACTCCAAATCCGAAACCCTAACCCTATAAACCCTGAACTCCAAATCCGAAACTTCAAAGCCTAAACCCTAAACCCTCAACCCTAATCCCAAAACCCTAAACCTAATCCCTAAACCCTAAACCTTTGGGATGCACACCGGCGTTGCCAGCGAAGTCCACTTCGCCAACCTTCAGGTTTGGCGTTTGGGGCTTAGGGCTTAGGGATTAGCGCTTATAGGACCTAGGATATAGGGCTTAGGGATTAGGGCTTGAGGCTTAGGACTTAGGTTTTAGGGTTTGAGGCTTAGGGATTAGGGCTTAGCGCTTCTAGGACTTAGGATTTAGGGCTTAGGGATTAGGGTTTCAGGCTTAGGGCTTAAGATTTAGGGATTAGGGCTTAGTATTTAGGGATTGGGGTTTAGCAGGCTTATGGCTGAGTAAAGTTCATGATTGGTGGGGGAGGCAGGCGGTCTTTGTTCGAGGAAGGCAGGGGCAACCCGAAGACTGTCCTCTCCCGGAAACTAACATGGAAACCCAAAAAGGGACCTATGAAGACTACAGTCCTTCTAAAATTTAAAAGGGGACTATATGGGTTTCTATGTTAGTTTGAGGGAGTGTACTCTGCTGAGCCCGATTAGCGATGGCCGTTGGTTTGCATCCTATACTCGCCTTCTCCTACGAATACTCTGGTACGTTCCCCTCCCAGCAGAAATAGGCACCAAACGAGGATGAATTATGTTAGGACCCCTACATAATACCAATTAAAATCACCAAAAAAACGTATAATCCCTACATAGGCACCATTAAAATCCCTTAAAAACGTATACCCCCTGTATAATCCTAATTGGAATCCCTACACCCTAAACCCGTATCCCCAAAAATCTAAAACCCTCACCCAAAAACCCTAAATCCTGAGCCCTAATCCCTAAACCTTTTCCTTAGAGAGGCACTATTGCACATGATGCTGTTGACCCTGAGCTAGCATTTTAGGGTTTGGGGCTAGCAGATTTCATCCTAGACCTGTGACTGTGACTCTTATGGCTTTTATATTGTTAGGGGATGTTAGGGGGGTCTTCGCTCTGAGCATTAAGTGGGAACCAGTTTCTCCAACACAGCTATGGCGACAGAATGCATTTCCTCCTTTCATGCTTTGCGAGTAAGTTGGGGTTGTCTCTGAAGCGGGGGCCCCTACGGGAGGTCTCTATACAATTCCTCAAGAGTAGTTTTCAGAAGCTCCCACATAGCTACAACTACATGGTTTGGTGCGTAGGAATTGCGTGATGGGATCCTCCTAGTTATCCCTACACAAACCTTCGTAAAAGCAGGTATGCCCGAGTCCCCCATTCCCGCTACGCACCCTTAACCCTCAACCAATCCTAAAACATCATAGTAACAGCAACAGGCATAAAAGAATAGCTTCCCTAGTACACGTCCTTTTATTTCCCGTTCCTCCATGCCCTTCCCTAAGCCCTAAGCCCTAAACCCTACCTAGACCCTCGAATGCAGTACCGTTTTGGTAGTCCTAATAAGAATCCTTACCCAAAGACCATACCAAATCCAAAAAGGAACTACATTGGAGGGTCTAGGTAAGCCCTAAACCATTAACCCTGCCTAAACCCTAAAGCCTAAGCCCTGAACAGTGGCCTCGCTAACCCGGGCAGCGAGAAGCGCGTCGAGCACTTCAACTTTTCCCTGGGCCAAGCCGAACTGTGGATCAATTGCTGTTGCGGAAGTTACATGCAGTTACCATAATCAATATGGGTATATAGGGCTTGGGGCTATTATGGGCTTATAGCGAGTAATGGGGTTTCCTTATCCCTACAGCAATCTACAGTCAATTCCGATTCAGGGTTACGAGGTTGGGATTTGCAAGGGTTTAGGTTTCCGGTTTTTTTTTGGGGTGAAGTTAATCTAAGTTAAGGGGCCTTTCAGGTGGAGAGTTACCTGGTTAGTACTCTTACATGAGGCTTCAGGCCGATACCGGGAGTCTATAAGGGTAAGGTCAGGCTTCTACGGGGAAACTACAAGGTTTTTGGGGCTCAAGGTAGAGGAGTCGAGTTAAGGGTTGAGAGTTTATGGTTCAGGGTTTGCTGTCCGGAGTTTTTCGGGCTGGTGGTTTAGGGTCCAGGGTCTGGTTTTTTAGGTGTTTAGGGCTTGGGGCTGTGGGCTCGTGCTGTAACGATCAGGTTAAAGTTCTGCCCTCAATCTCCTGGTAGCTATGGGTAGAATCCACGGGCCCAACCCTAAACGCTAAACCCTATAAACCCTAAACCAAAGGCAGGTTATGATTTCGTTGAACGATGTCTTCAGGAAATTGTATGGGGTTCTCTCCCACTCCTGACTCGGAGGCCATATCTGCTGTACCAGCAAAGGGCTTCGGCAACAATCTATCTATCCTTAAGCATAAAAGTCTTAACCTGAAACCCCTAAACCCCTGAACCCCTCAACCCCGAACTCCTTAATCCTAAGCCCTCAACCCCTAAACCCTAATTAATCCCTAAACCCTATTTGAAACCCTAAACCCTCAACCCCTAAACCCTTAATCCCTAAACCCTATTTGAAACCCTAAACCCTCAACCCCTAAACCCTTAATCCCTAAACCCTAAGCCCTCAACCCCTAAACCCTTGAATCCTAACCGCCCAAATCCCCATCCTTTGAGCCACCCGAGCCCCTCCCTTCGCCTCGGCCGCCGCGGTGTGCAGAGGAGTCCAGCCGAAAGTCGCGCTCCTGCTGGGCTCAAACGGGCCAAGGTTAGGGTTTAGGGTTTAAGGGTTTAGGGGTTTAGGGGTTTTAGGGTTTAGGGGTTTTAGGGTTTAGGGGTTTTAGGGGGTTTAGGGTAAAAGGTTTAGGATTTAAGGGTTTGCTGGTTAGGGTTCAGAGTTATAGAGTTTGGGGGTTTACGGGTTGGGGTTCAGATTTTGAAGAGTTTCAGAGTCAAAGTGGCCTATAGGGTTTAGGGATTAAGATTGGTGTTGGAAATGATAATCGTGTGTGGACTTCTATGGCTATCCCTTTGCAGGGCATCTAATTTTGTACATGGAAGATACAAGACATAAAATCATAAACTTGAGTATCCAAAACAGGGGTATAAGCGTTACAAGGATACCCGACAATGCCCCAGGCTTGTCCCGCGAACTCATTGATCCCCCCCCCCTCCCCCCTACGATGCGTTTATCTTTTTGTCAACCCCTTGAACCACGTTTGGCGCAACTCCAAAGCCGAAACCCTGGGGCTCACTAAAGCCTACAACCTCAACCCTGGGGTAGGCGAAGCTCCAAAGATCTGACCCTAAACCCTGGGGTTCACGAAGCTCTTATCCCGCAAGCCTACTGATAATCCCGATTACCTTGAGTTTGGTGATACTTCTCCCTGAACTCGTGGGTAGAAACCGTAAAGCTGCAGGCAATGAGGTTGCAGTGTCTAGGGTTGAGGGCAAAGCCTTCATTCAGTCAAAAACCTCCCCAGGTCCTTGTCAAGGTCACGTTGAACTGGAGGAGAACCTTCACAGTGGCGAGAGATCAGACTTCGCTGTGAAATTTGACGGGCATTGGTCATCGAGGTTTTAGGGGGTTATATAGGGTTTGCAATTTGGGATTTTCGGTCTCGCGTTTCACGCTTGAGGATTGGGGCCTAAATCATTTGAAGCATGAAGGATCAAATGGAAAAGACCATGGAGAATGCTTGGATGGGTTTTTGTAGGGATTGTGAGCAGGGGTCTCAAAAGCTCCAAATGAGACACATGAGAACTATAGCTACATTAGTTACATAAGCAGTATACGGGATTATGCTGGCAGCTAGTTAGGATTCACCGTGCAGAGCTTAAGGTGTACATGAAAATCCGCTCTTTACTCAAGGGATGTTTGATATGATTAGTTCCAAACAACATGTGACCACACGCAAATATGCAGAAAGCGATACCTCTGCATAATGTCCGCTACCTGCTGGTTCCCAATCAAAAGCATTCCCTGGAAGTGTTAGCTCTCCTCGGGTACTACTTGAATCTGATCCCGACATCAAGCCTGAATACAACCATAAAACGGCGTTTGTACGTAATATATCGGTGTTTCCAACAATTAGGGGTACCATTTTTATATTGGGGTCCCCATGTTGAGGGAAACTGCCATATTTAGATTCACGGTACCTCTTAATGTTGACAGTTTTCAATTCCAACAGGGGCTGTTTCTCAACTTAGGCTACCTTATCTACCTCCAAATGCTTACGCCCCACGGCTCTCCAAAAAGGACGCGTTGCATGACTTCGAGAAAAACTCCAAAGCAACTAAACACCCTAATCCCTCATCCCTAAACACGAAGCCCCATATTGAAAACCTCCTTTCCTTATAGCCCTAGGCCCCCTAATCCCGAAACCCTACCCCTAAACCCTAAACCCAACCCCCTTTGCTTATAGAAAGGCACCTCAACGGCGAGGGCGGTACTGGCGAAGTGGAGGGCGGAGCGATTCTTGAAGTCTACAGCCCCGGGGTCCGCACCCGCCCTGAAGCATTTAGGGTTTTGGGTTTTGGGCAGTTTTTGCGTGTTTTGGCAACACCTGGTCCATTTGGGGTTGAAGGTTTTGGGCTTAATTAGGTGTTAGGGCATTAGGGCTTAAGATTTATAACTTAAGGTTTCGGATCTAAGGTTTAGGGATTAGGACTCGCGAATTAAGGGTTCTCGGTGGGGTTAATGATATAGGAATTGCCTATAAAACTAATGGAGAATCACATGAAACAAAAACTGGACGACGGACCGAACATAGGCTTACATCTATATTGAAATTGGGATTTCTTAAAGTTAGGGTTACCATTTTGAGGGTCCCCAAACTAAGGACTCTAGTATACTGGGGTCAATATTGAGGTCCCCCTATTTTGGGAAACTACCATATTGTAGGGTTTACTTACTGGTGCTTGGGGGCGTGAGCATCGGATTTGCTATGGAGATTCATTGGGGATTATGCTAAATCATACCCTCTCCCACTCTCCCTGAAGCACCAGAAACAAGGGTGGGATTTGGGCTTTGCGGTTTAGGCTTCAGGGTTTCAGCTGTCGGTTTTTGGCTTGACCACAAAGCGTTTTGCTATGCCTACACCCAAAACCCTGAAGCCTAAACTCTAAAAACCCCTAAAACCCTAAAATCCTAGTTTTGGGATTTGAGTGTACGGTTTTCAAGTGTACGTAGGCCTGCCGGCTTTAGGCTCAGGATCTTGGGTTTGAAGGCCCGCAGAAGAGGATTCATGTAACGTAGAGTCCCCCTAAAGGAGATAGAATATAGGGTTTAGGGGTTTAGGGGTTTAAGGTGTAGGGGCTTAGGGTGTAGGGGTTTAGGGTATAGCCCCCCTTAAGAAGATAGAATATGGGGTATATGGGGATCTTAAAGCCATATTCTGTCTGCTTAAGGGGCCCTATAGGTGTGCCCACAGCATGGTACTCGTACACACTCCGAACTCAAACCCCAAACCGCAAACTCAAAATCGCTGTAAACAATCTTCGCTTCAAACACATGCAGTTGGCGGCCTCGAGGCTTTCTGGCACTATAAGCAAATACAAAATAGAATGGACAAGCAAAAAAGGAACGACCGGGAGGTTTATATAGGGCGGAATGAAGGAGTCGAAGAGAATATGGGAAATACCATATGCTGTTGGATCTAGCGTTGACCATTTAGGGCTAGTATTGCTAAGGGATGACACGCAGGGCTTGTGCTAAAGGTGACAGGAGGGAATCTACTTCATTGAAAGGAGGTCCTAAGAACAAAGGGCACCTATCTTATGGCCCTCTTCTGGACAGGCGTTCAGAACAGATACAATTCACTAAACCCTAAACCCTAAACCCTAGATACCCCTATAGCCTACAAATGCCTGTATATCCCCTTTAAAAGGACCAAACTATTGAGTACTTGGGACCCCAAACCCCTAAGCTGGGGCAACCGCTGACTTTGGGCTTTGGTTTGGGGATGAAAGGTGCGGAGGGTGGAGGAATAAGGCTAGTTAGGGTTTAGGGTTTAGGCCGGTTTAGGGTTTAGGGGTTTAGGGTTTTGGGGTCAAGAACCTTATCCTTACCCACTTCTAAGCCTTTCATCTCAGAACCTAAACTCTAAACCCGAAACTCTTTGTTGTTATGATACCCACCCCCCCCCCCCGCCTCCCCTTAAGCCCTCAAACCGCTAAAGAGCTGAGTGCTGGCTTCTCCCTTAACCCTGAACCTTGATCCCTAAACGCTAGTCCCGCAACCACTATAGTCCCCCTTTCAAGTAGATAGAATATAGGGTATATAGGGTGTAGGGTAAAAGTCCCGCTTAAGGAGAGAGAATATGGCCTCGGGTATACCATAATAAGATCCCCATATACCCCATATTCAATCTACTTACGGGAGACTATAAACCCCAAAGCCCTTAACCCCCAAACCCTAAATCGCCTCACCAAGACCTCAACGCTCTCCGGCAAACTGCGAGCAGCTAGATGCAGGGCAGTTGACAGGTTCGCAAGCCTGCGCTGCGATTTAGGGTTGAGGGTTACCCTAAAAACCCTAAACCCTAATCTAGGGTTGAGAGTTCAAGTCCGGAGGTGTGGGCGGAGTTTTATGTTTTCGTTTTGGGCCGTATACAATGTTTAGTTGTTCTGAGCTTGCGGGTTTAGGGTTGGGGGTTAGGATTCTAGAGGGTAGTTCATAAAGAGTATAAGGAATGTATAGGGGTTACTGTATAGGCTTAACAATATTCACAATAACTGGGAATTGAACAGAAACAAACATTGAGAATGAAGCGGTCGTTGGGCTTACATGCTAGTAATTGAAGGTTCAGTGCTAGAAAGCTGCAGGTAATTGGCGTTGCAGGTACGGTTTGGGTGGTGACTAGGGTTGAGGACTTCGGATTTCCCCTAAATCCTGAACCCTAAACAGCTTGATCCTCAAACGCGAGAAATCAACAAGAAGTATCTGCATGAGCCCTAAACCCTAGACCCTAAACCATGGACCCTACATGACCCTACACCCTAAATCCTACACCCTAAACCCTAAAACCCTAAATCCTAAAACCCTAAAACCCTAAAAACCCTAAATCCCTAAACCCAACTCCCTGGGCGCCAAAGACGTGCTACACTGCACCAGCGCCTCTGCTCCACTGGCACACGCTTGTCCACAAGGAACCTTTAGCGGAGGTAGAACCCAAAACACAGTTCAACATGGTTCCAGGTTTGAGGTTCAGGGTTTAGGGTTTATAGGGTTAAGGGTGCTCTAGGGTTTAGGGTTTAACGGTTTAGGCTGTAGGCACAGTTTCCAAAAAAATAGGCCCCCCAAACCCCACAAGCAATCCCTCCCAGTAGAAAGGACCCTTAGTTTCTGGACCGCGCCCATGCAGGGATTGAGTACATATTCGGTTTACGTGAAAGTTGTCAACATCCTTGTCGGATTTGCATGACCAGAAGACCAGCAGCAAACCACGCCCCGTAAGTCCAAGTGGTTGAGCGTAATGCTACTAGCAAGACAGTAGTAACATACTGCATCCTAAACCCTAAACCCTCAACCCCAAATTGATATGGGAAGAAAATAACAATGCATGCATAAAGGCATTCTCACGGTTGTGAAGATCGTGGTCGAACATCGAAATAGATATGAAAACAAATATGATAGCCCCAACCCCATAAATTAGCGCCCTGTGGCTATCATGTCGCTATGACATCATCGTCTCTTTTTGCGGGCTTTGGATTTTACAACATCATATTCACAGTTAAGGCTAGTTTGCAACCCCTTTGTAAGAGGAAAGTTTCGAGAGCTTTCTAATGCCGAGGTGCTCGACAACACGAGGCCGTCTCGCCAAAACTGCGGCCCCCAGCACGCTGATTCCCGCCTGGCAAGGGCTTTAAGGTTTAGGGTGTGTAGCGTATATGGGGTTTAGTGCTAAGCGGGTTTAGGTTTTAGGAGGTTAAGGGTTTAGGGTAGAATAGGAATGTTCAGCCCTTCGTAAATAGATAGGCTACGTCTTTCACCAAGAGGGCACTCATAAACCCCCAGCAACTTTAGCTAGGACTTTTGCGTTGTAGGGACTCCTCTGGGAAACTTTGTAGGGGCGCCTACGTAAAGGGATCGATGCCTGCATTCCCCACTAGCCACATGCAGCCCAACACAGTCAAAGACAAAGCCATGATCCCCACAACAGCGTGGCATTCAAGTTGGGTCCTACCCCCACCCATTCGCAGTCTATAACAGGGGCCATATTAAGGGCTGTCTATGTCTATATATATATATATAGATATATACACATACATACATATATATATATATTATGAATATTATGGATATTATCCAACTCGTAATGAGTGGGGGCAGTACCCAGAATTCAAGGATTCTGAAGAAGGTGGCGCTGCCTGGGTCATTTAGAACCAGATATTCAGGCGACACATTTCGTTCTGTTGCAGGGGTGGTAAAGGTAGACTAGAACTTCAAAAGCGGGTTTGGGGTTGCTAGACCTGATGTGCTCCTCCATCTACACTTACCTCAGAGAAATTTCTAGGGCTGAAGTGCAAACCCAACTCTACTTCAATCCACAACACTAAGCTCAAAATCCTTATCTCCATGGGCAACCCTGGAGTAATCTCATACCATAAACAAGGTGAAAATACTACAGTATCAGGCAGGCACAACGCCTCTTTTACGCCTGGCCCTACTCCCTTGTAAACCCTATAAGCTACCCTATATCACACACATGTCTGAACCCTAAACCCTAAATCTCATATCATGCTAAACCCTAAATCCTAGACCCGGAGCCCTACATCCTAAAACCTATACCAATAAACACCACAATGCTCAACTTCCACCCTAAAACTTAAACCTTAAACCCTAAACCCGAAACCTTAAACCCTGTCAAAGCAGGTCTACAAATGGTGGCCTTGTCGACATGAATCAGGGACGCATTCTGCCTGGTCTAGTAGCGGCTAGTGCTAAGCTCTGGGGTTCAGGGTTTAGGGCTTAGGGATAATAATAGTAATAGGAGTAGTAGTACTAGTAGTAATAGTAGTAGTAGTAGTAGTAGTAATAGTAGTAGTAGTAGTATAGTGGTAGTAGTGGTAGTAGTAATAGGAAGCGCCCCCTCTCCCTACCAACTATGTTTGCCAGATTGCGCATGTTGAAACCATGTAAAAACTGCGGAAATACTGGCTTTCGTGGAATGTCA
>CAJNIZ010032124.1:59066-72318 GCA_905231905.1 Symbiodinium pilosum | reverse complement strand
TTTTTTTTTTTTTTTTTTTTTTTTTTTTTTTTTTTTTCATAATTTTTCCCGATATATCAAAATTTCGATTTCTATTTTGATGGTCTAGACGACCGTTTCTTTTATTGAATTTACGCGGTCCTATAAAAATATTGGATTTTCATTGATGGATATAATTCAGAATAGAAAATCTTGAATTCATAAAAAGATAAATCAAGAATATGATTTCTATATTGATTTTATCATAAATTAGATTCGAAAATAAAAAGAATTCGCCTATTCATTCTATCGAAAAATTAATATATTCAAAAGATATATATTCCAACGAAATCCGGGGATATCCTCGATATGGATTTGATTATTATTTTTACGAATACGATGAATATATAATAAGAAAAAATTCGTATATTATCAATTTATATATTTCTCATATTGCAACTTATCGATAATTGAATACAGATCAAGTAATCCGATAAATATGAAAAATATGAATTTTTATTTTTGAATAATTTTTCTATGATAATGATGAATTTATTGAATCAATATCAAATATAAATATATTTCATTCAGACGAATATCATTATTGACATCTATATATTTTGAATATATGATAGAAATATTAATAATAAGATATTAAAAAAAGATATATTGATAATCTCTCATATAATCTGATATTCTATTTTTCGTTTTTCTGATAAAATATATTCTATTAGATTATCTTTTTACGCAGAATCAAATAATCTATTCGTAATCATAATATTGATTATAGAAATAGATTTGATTTCTCCTTTCTGTATCAAAATAATCTTTTCCATTAGATATTTCTATGAAAATATATTATGATAATCATCTAAATCAATAAATTCATTTTCTATCAATAGATCATTCCTATCTACTTGAATTAAAAAAAAATCTTATCATAGATCTTTGATATATATGATCTTTCTTTCATATTATCAATCCTTATTCGCCTATTTAGAAAATCATATCAAATATCAAGGTTAGAAAAGATTTAATATATTATTGTTGATTATTCAATAGATATTCTCTATATAAATCAATTGAAAATGATCTATAATCTAATTGATATATGGAATTCTGATAGATAATTTTTCAATAGAAAATATCTTTATTTCCAAATATATCGAAAATATATTTTTCTAATTCTTATCTATATATTTAATAATGAATATTCCCGAGATTTTAAATTCTTTCAGATAAATTAAGAATATCTAATCTAGAACGAGAAAGAAAGAATCAAATATCTCGTAAATATTAATGATGTATTTCCTTTATATCTTTCTTTTTATCAATAATACGATTTGAATATTAATATAGAATATAAATTCCTCTTTCTTATCTATTATTGTAGCCTTGTATCATTTCAAATGAACGGAATCTATTTGAATTTTCGAAGATACCTCAATATTACGGCGCGGCCCCTTGCGGCTATTTCGACCGTGCGCAACCTAGCCTTTCCGGCTCTTCTCTAAATTGCCTCCTGCGAGCATATTAGGGATTCTAAAATCTCGGAGATTTTAGAGCCATTGAGAAAAATTAGAGGTTCAAAGATTTCCAAATTTTTGGTGCAGGCGACGCGACCAAAAATCTCGGAGATTTTTGGTCGCGCGGCCCTTACCTCCGGAGCGATTTTCTACGTGATTTATCTCTCTCTTTGGCAGCTTATATGACTATTCGACGGAACGTATAGAATCAAGATAGCCGTATTGGTCATATGCTCTCCCGATCCGCCGCGCAATAATAAAATCAAGAGAGATAAATCAAGCAGAAATTCCGGGCCGGAGACC
Organism: Symbiodinium pilosum; assembly: GCA_905231905.1. Lineage (NCBI taxonomy): Eukaryota > Dinophyceae > Suessiales > Symbiodiniaceae > Symbiodinium > Symbiodinium pilosum. The sequence continues at coordinate 70,531 of CAJNIZ010032124.1, read as the reverse complement.
TTGGGCCGCAGGAATAAAATCTCTCCAGATTTCGAATCATTTCTTTTTCTTTGGATATCTGCGATCCTTGTCCCCCCCCCCCATTTTCCGCGTGATTCATCTCTCTTTGTCTATATATACGATTGGTCAGCGGAATATATAGACCCAAGATAGAGATCCCAAATCTTTCAGAATTTATAGATTGATTATATCTATCTACGAGAATTTATATATTCCTCCGATCCGTCACGCAACAATTAATCCAAAAGAGATAAATTTAGCGGAAAGATCGGGCCGGAGACCTTGGATTGCAAGATCAAATATCTCCCGAGATATCGAATCATTTCTTTCTCTTTGGTTGCCTGCGGCCTTGCCCCCCCCCCCGCGGTCTTGCGCATAATTCATCTCTCTTTGGTTGTATGCGCGGCTGGTCGGCGGAATATTTAGATCTAAGCCGGAGAATCTAAATCTTTCAGAATTTATAGGCTGGTCGTATCTATCTACGATATTTATACGCTCCTCCGATCCGTTGCGTAACAACAAGGCCGAGAGATATAAATTAAGCGGAAAAATCGGGTCGGAGATTTTGGATCGCACGACCAAAAATCTCCCGAGATTTCGAATTATTTCTTTCTCTTTGGTTGCCTGCACAACGGCTCCGCGGAATAGATAGTCCAGAGATGGAGAGCTAAATTAATTTTTTTTCAGAATCTATAAATTAGCCGTTTGCCTGAAATCTTCAATCTAAATTTCAGATCTTTAAGTTTCTCAGCAAAAATCAAAAGATACGGCAATCTTCAGGATTTCGAATAACTTGATATCGCAGAAGGCATCGTATGGCTATTTGCTCAACTTGCAGCAACAAATCCTCTGGTGGATGATCAATGATAAAAATTTGCGCGACTAGCAAGATTATCTCCTATTATATTAAATTCGTATAAGGAGATCTGATGATGCTCTCCCCCAAGATAAATAGCTATTTCACGGGGCGTCATGAAATATCAAAAGAATAGAACCTCCAGCCCTATCAAATCTGGGAAGTAGAGCTACGTCACGATTCGGAATTCGAATTGAAATTAGAATTTCATATATCCGTAGAGGATTATGCGTATCTCTATGCGTAGAACGGACGATGGAAATAAATTCCGCGAGATTGCCTATGAAAAAATCGTCAGCTTCTGAATTATTCCTCCAAATCCTTGGGCTCCAATCTATAAACCCGCCCCGCCAGGAATGCCTCGAGATAGACACATGCTTCTTGGAAGAATAATTTGATAGATATAGCAATCCCTCCAAATACGTAGTTCCCTCAATTCTTGCTAGCCTAAAAGCCCTCAATTTCAAAATATCTATGCATATTCAAGATACACGAGATCAAATTGCAAGGAAAAAAATTTCGAATAAGAGACATAGCTTTCTTCGATATTAAATACCTTGCCGTTACGCATCACTCGAATGAGGACGCTCCATTACTATAAAGAACGGATCCATTCTAGTATCTTCACGATCTCATGAATTTTTATTTTTCAATTCGTATATATAAATTGAAATCTATAATAATCAAAAAATTACAATTCTATCGATTATTCTATATATAATATAATCGTAAATTCCTTATCTATATATATATTCTGAAGATAAATGATATTCTATAGAATATTATTCTAAAATCAATCCTTCTAAATAGAATTAGAAAAATAGAATTATACGATCATATTTCATATTCCGAAATAGAGAACCTCAATCATTAGAGAATATATATATATTTTTAAAAAAATCAGTTTAGGGAATTTAATCGATATCTATTTCCCATCCTTCCTATCATTTTTTCAAAATATAATCTTTCTCGAGACCTCTTTTCCAATATATATAATTTAAAAATCATAATTTACGAATTATATGAATATTTTCTCCAAATTGTATATATATATATAATTTCTATATTTTTATTTCTAAGATATACTATTTCTATATTCGACCAATCCCACTTAAATACAATATGAAATTATCAAGAATTCTATTCAAATCATCTCCTAATCAATATACCTATCAAATATTTTTTCTCGAGAATCATCCAACGAAATATGCGCAAGAAATTATAGAAATATAAATAATAAATAATATCTCAATAATGTACTCTTATTCATCTCTCAAAATCTCTCAATAAATCATAATTGAAATCTTATTTAGAAAATGAGATACGATCGAACGAATTCAAAAATATTTAAAATCCAATTCATATCAAATATGATCAATTAAAAATCAACGCGAGAATCAATAGATATCTTTTTCCGAATAATTATCAAATGATCTCTATTGATTATCTATTTCCAAAAGGGTGAAAATTCATTAAATGATAATTTATCATTTTTCGGGAAATATTTATATCATCTTTTGAAGATTTCAAATAAATCGCTCGTTTCAATAGCGCAAGACGATTGGCAAATAGTTCCCCGCCCAAAACGGTCGCTAGCTTGACAAGCCAATATATCGATAAACGGAGAGCTGGAGAAAACGCAAATGCAAGACCGACAAACTCAACGACAGACAGATCATCGAGTGGAACAATTGACGCAGGAACAAATCGGCAGGTAGAGCGGCTGACAAACTCGAGAGATCAAGAAATTGACAGATTGACAGACCGACGCGCCGGCAACATTCGCGATAGATACATAGATCGATAGATTGATTGACTGAGTGATTGATGGATGGATGGATGGACTCATTGATTCATGGATCGATAGATCGATCGATAGGTCGATCGATGGATTGATGGATTAATGGACTGACAGATTGATAGATACATTGGTCGATTGACCGACCGACCTTGTTTTTCAGACCGCTTGACGGATAGATTGATAGATTGAAAGACCGACGAAACGGACGGGCAAATTTCTGAGAATGGTACATCGACAGAATGAGAGCGTGATAGATTCGACAGAAAATAGACGGTCAAACGGACAAAGTGATAGATGGGCTGACAGGCTCACAGACCGAAAGACCGTGAGACTGACAGACTGACAAACCATCAGAACGACGAACCGAGACACAGAGAGACTGACAGACCGGTACCTGACTGATTGGCCGCCGGAGATTTAAGAGCGACAAAAGAATGAGGAGAACGACCTGCGCACATCGACCAAGCCGCCACACAGACAGCCAAAAAGAGGTAACCGAGGGAGAAAGACGTGAGGGGAGGCCGCGCGACCAAAAATCTCCGAGATTTTTGGTCACCCTGCCCGGGCCAAAATCCTCAGAGATTTAGAGCTTCTAGCTTTTCCGAAGGGCTCTAAAATATCGGGAATTTTAGAGCCCCTCACAGGGAGCCCGCAGCAAGCGTTTTAGAGGAGAGCTGGAAAACCTAGGCCAGGCCCGAGCGACATGGCCGCAAGCGGCCTAGCCTTCTTATTGAGGTATGAATCTTTTAATTACGACCCTCGGGCTCAACTCGTGACAAATAGATTAGTTGTATAATTGCCCGTGCATTTGGTCGCCCTGATTGGTCGAACTAATTCCATTGTCTGTACGCATTGCGAAGGCACTGCACCTGGCCATGTTGGATGAAAAAGCAATCTTGGAGGTGTAGGGCTTAAGGATTTACACGCTAATCTCTTTTTAGACTTTAGGCTTCAAGGTTTGCATAAAAAGGCAGGAGAGCTTCTCATTTTTTGCCATCTTTTGTTGGACACTTACTCTCTGGCAAGCATCCTTACAGTGTAAGGAAGAAATCTTGCACCACTTAGGAACCCCAAAGTACTATGATTAGCAATGTTAGGGCTATATAGGGTGGTGCAAGATTTCCTCCATCCACAGTAGGTCTGTACCTGAAACCCGGGCGCGACGGATCCTTCAAGATTGGAAATCAAGCTTAGCGTGGCTCACATTTTCAACCACGTGTCTCCAAGGGGGCAACTCTGAAATGCCAAGCTTGTGATCCTTCCATTGTTTGCTGTAGAGGGAGGTGACAAATCACGACCCTAATCTCATTCTTTCCTGCACCCTCTGCTCCCCTCACCAGCACAAGCCCTCCAAGTGCGATTGAAAAAATGCTCTTTCATTGCGGTGTATATCATCACAAAGGCACCTCGCAGGCTTATGCTCTCGTTTGCAAGAGAGTGCTACTCATAACAAGCCAACTACCTCCAGGTCCTAACACTTGCGGTGCCTCATGTAAACCCTAAACCCTAATCCCTAAACCCAAACTCCAAGCCCTAAACCTTACCCTGAATCCCTAAACCCTAAACCCCAAACCCTAAACCCTAAAGCTGAGCTGCGGACATGCAAGAAAGCTGGAAGGACTTCCACTTCCCTCCCAGGGTTCCTGGACTGAGATTCTGGAGAACTTACAGGCGTTCCCCAAATAAGAAATACCTTTTTGGGTCCCTAAAATGAAGGTTAATATGTTTTGGGGTAAATATTTCGATTTCCCTATTTAAGAGAAACTACTATATTGGTTTAGGGTTCTTCTAGGATGACATCAAGGCTAAGGTGGAAAGGGAACATGAAGTGGAGCATGTGGAATGATCTCAAAATCATGGGCCTTTGTGGTTATACATTCTATCACGGCACCTAATATTTAGGAGTACCACAATGTTTTAAGAACTACCCATATGGCACTCTGGCAAATTTTGAGGCCTCCTTGAAGGATCACTGCCAAACTTACAGTCTGCTTGAAACCCTGAAGCTCAGCCACAACGTCGACTTCTCCGGCCCCCAACCCCTCCACTCTATCCAGCCTATCTGGATGGTAGCGCTTGGCAAGTTCGCGGAGGTAAGCCTCTCAGGGTTTGGGGGGCTACATATTTAGGCTATTTGCGGCTGTTGGGAAGGTTCCGCTCCACAGGCGTGCCCAAGGGTTATGTGGCCAATGTGTTCAGGCTTGCTGTTTTGAAGTGGATTCGGAGGCATGTGCTCTTTCTGCCTCATGTTCCACCGAATGCTACACAGTGAAATCTCGCAACCTTGGAGGATCAAGCACGGAACCCAGAGAGCACCACTGCCAATTCCCAAATAGCTGAATGGGGGAATCTGAAACTTGTGCACCTGCCTGCTGCTCCCTCGGGGGAACCTGCGACACCGAACGCTCGATCTGCTGGTGGAGCGTTCGCTGATTGCCTCTGAAATCACAGGCTCTACGTGCAACCTGGTATATGCTCTGGCGGAAGCTTGAAAGATACGATGAAGTCTTCTGGGTTGCCAGGTCAAGCTAAACGCTTGGATTACAAGACTAATCGCGCCTGAAACACAACAGTAGGGCTGTTTTTTATAAGACGTGCACGAAGGCAACACAAAAATGTGTGAGTTACAAGATACCATGCGGGAGCATTACCGCTTGCTATTGAGCTCGAGGCAAACCTCTGCCTCCTGTAACATTTTCCTGAGTTTAAGCATCTACGCACCAAAGTTGATCTCAGTGAAAGGGCATAACCAGATCATTGCACCGTCCGTCAGGACGCGACAAGCAACAAACCCCTCGAGACCAAATCCTGAACCCTGATACATTACGCCGTGCCAGCCAGAGGAAGCGCACACAACATTCGCGCTTGCATGCACGGCTTCTAAAGAAACAATGCTCCCAAAAACAACAGGCTGAAAGTAACAAGGCCGCAAGTCTGACTTTGCATCAAGCTGCTTCGTGCTGCGGGTCTACAAGTCCGTGAAGTGAAAAGTCTAGAGCCGGCATGTACAGCAGCCTCAGATGAATGCGGCTTTCAGGGATTCAGGCCCTAAGCTGTAGGGCTCTCTTGAGAACTTATCATGGAGGTTGCTGCTTGCCCAAACTTCTGGAGCTTACAACATGTTGTAAAACATGCAAAACCCAGCAAACGAATTCAAAATCTGGCCCTTCCTTATTCAAAGGGTCAGAAACAAGACCTGAGGAAAGGCTGGGCTGAGAAGATCTGGCGCGGGATGCTGACTAGGGAATCGCCCTAAACTCTCAACCCTGAATCTTCTGGAGAGCGGCCAGCCATGGGCTTCTTTAAAGTTGTGTTCCCTTGTCGAAAGAAATGTTCCAGGATTTTAGGCCTCCAGATTTAACGTGTACTTCCAGGGCTCGTCTTCTTTTTGGGCAAAGATGATTCGAATTCTTGTGGTCGTCATGCTATACTGACAAAGTCCTGCGGACTCTCCAACACAGCTTGAGCACTTAGGTTTAGAGCATAGGGTTGCGCATAGTGGAGGGCAAATGGTTCCTAAGCAAACCCGTCTTTGATTTGTGTTGATTTGTGGACAAACAGGTCCGTATGTTCCAGAAACCCTCTAAGTTCAAGCATGAACAACTTTCCAAAGTCTAGTCTTTCAAAATTTCAGGCCACTTTTGAATCGTAAAGCTTGGTTTTGAATCTAATCTTCGTTACAGCGGCAGCTAGATCGAAGAGTACGTCTGTCAACGCTTCGTCGGCCGTTTCAGTGGCTGCCTGGCCAGCAGCATTTGTCACTGCGTCGACTTCTGCGACGGGTTCAGGGTTTAGGGTTTAAGGCTTAGGGTTTAGGGTTGTGGACTTAGAGTTTAAGTTCTTAGGGTTTAAGGTTGAGGGCTGGGGGTTTAGGGTTTAGGATTATGCCTGGAACCCCTTTTTGCAGGACCAGGCTATGTAAACTCCTATAGAAACCCAGCTCCCATTTCATGTTCTATGTGATGCTCCACTTTCCATGATATCTGGAGCTTGCAAGCTTTGGAAAAGGAGTTCACGGCACGCCTAGACCGAGTTCTCCCGAAGGGCAGAAAGATACGCAGGGGACAAACCAACTAGTCCAAAGCAGATGCCTCCCACTCCCGGTACAAATCAAATCAAAAAGCTAGGGCTCAAGGCTCCTTGACTTGTCTATTGCCCCACTTACTTACATACCACTTTTATTGTTAGGCTTGCTATTCCGCTTACTATATTGCCCCACTTACTTATATACTTCTTCTATTGTTAGGGATGCTATTCTGCTTGCTATCTACCCTAAGCCCTAAATCATTTCACGGGCCTCCAGCTTCTTTCCCACAGCAATTAGCGCTTCTCGCAGTTCATTGCCCGGCTGCCATCCAGCAAGAACGGACTGCAGTGCCTCTCAGATTTTCTAGGGATCATACAGGGAATAGCAAGGGCTATATACGGGTTACAAGGATTTTGTAGGGATTATGCAGGGGAGGATAAGAACTATAAACGGGTTACACGAGTCACTCAAGATGTAGCGCTTACACAGGGATATAGGCGGTCTATAATCAAAACAAAGGAAGGCATATGGCAAAGAACATGGAGCATGAGATTTGGGCTTATGGGAATAGTCTGTAGAGGCCTAGCCAATTAGAACATGGTTTTGGGACATAGTCAACTATAACTACTCAAGGACTATTAGGACATGATCTTGGTAAGTGTTCAAGCTTCCACATTAAGTTTGGGCTCCATATTGCAAGGGTATGGGAGGAGGTCGTTAAGAAAGCCCCGACACCTAACATGACCCTGACGGAACACCCCCCACTGAGACTTGCAGAACTTTTCTTTTGGTGAGAGGTCCACAAAAGTACATATTGACATTCAGAGGGAGCCATTCATTTAGAAGATGCCCATGGACTCAAACAACAATGCTGACTAGTTGATGCTGGCAGCTGGATGTTGTGGGATCATAAAGCGGCTAAACCGGCCTTGCGGCGCACACTATTCTATGATATAAGTATGTACAGACCGTACAGTTGTTCTATGGGGATTGATATCCCACATGTAGGCAATATGCACTGGTCAGTACTCTACTCCAGAAGCCTATAGTCCCCCTTAAGTAGATAGAATATAGCTTCGGGTAGATAATAATAGAAAGATCCCCATATACCCCATATTCTATACACTATAACACCCATTATAATAGTTTCCATTTCATTTTCCATTCTCCCACATAACCCTGATGTTACCCCCTACTCTATCTACTCAAAGGGGACTATAGACCTGTTTCGCTGACTCCTGTACTCCGAGCCTTACTCCCGAACCTCGAGCCTGCAATGCCTACTCCCTACTTCTGACCTCTAGGGTTTAGGGTTTAGGGTCTATAGGGTTTAGGGTTTAGGTTTTAAGGCTTAGGGTTTAGGGACCCCACATGAAACCCATGAAGCCCAACAAGAACTTTGCATTTGCTGTGAAAGGCTCCTTGCCTCCAACTCAAGAGGAAATCAATTGAGTAATAACAGTTCCACCGCTGGAGTGGTAATCGTCCTATCATCTGAGACAATGTCTGCCGTCCATCTATGTTCTCTTTTGAGCCACAAGGCATATCTTCCCAGACTTGCGATAAGCTTGGAACCCCTAACCCGTTAACCCGAAACCCTAACCCCTAAACTCTAGGACAAGCCCTAAACCCTAAAACCCCAAATTTCGAGGCCTTCAGGTCGTCTTTGCACAAGAGTGCGTTGCATTGACTGGGCATGTCACAAATACCTCGGATGCTGGGCTCTCCCTCAACTAGACAGCAGAGATATGTGAGGGCCTCATGATAGGCAGTGTAGCTGTATTGCTCCCCTAAACCGCGTTTTACTGTCCAAGGTGGACTTGGCGTCAGCTTGGGTACATCTCCTGCATGAGGTAACAGCTCACGACATGATACCAGGAGCAATACATCTGCGTAGTTGCGGAATGCATCACTATCCCCGGTCTGCCCTGCGAGTGTGGCCGTGCAATCTTCGTTTCAGAGAGCCATCTTAGTAATAGTAATAGTATTCGTAATAATTTGTAATAGTAATAATGACAGTAACAGTAATAGTAAGAGAAAGGGTAAGAGTAGTCAGAGTAGTCATAGTAATGGTAATGGATACTCATGCTATGGAATGAGGAGCTCCAGTGCACAGCGGTTCACCTGTCCGGCGTAGGCTACGGCAAGGCTGCGGGTGACTATTTGCCCCTACATGTACTGTGACAACTACGAGAACATGGGCTACATGCTGTGTGAATGGAAGGCCTAGGTGTTTGAACTCTTGGCCTCGAACAGATTTGCTATTTTGTATGCCCAGGATCGTGCACGCCCGGAAGGAGTAAACTGCAGGGACGAGTCTAAGTCTAATTGGTCACAACATCGGATATCGGATCCTCATGTCAGCCATGCCTCTAATGAGACCCCTAAATGCTATAAAGCTCAAAAAGGTACCCCTGAACATTCAAAACCCTTATATATCCCTACGTAGTCCTCATAAACTCTAAATATCCCCTATAACCCCTTTAAAGGTACCTCCCATATACCCCTGTAAGCCCCCAGGCTATGCCTAAGGATCCGATGGCTACCGAGAAGCACTTCTGCGCCTCGTGCCAACGCTCCGCCAGCCTGGGTTTTTGGGAATTTAGGCACTTCAGGGTTCAGGGTTTAGGGAATCTATGGTTTAGGGTTGAGGGGTTTAGCGTTTAGGGTCTAGGGTAACGTTAAGTTACTATAATGAGGGGTATATGGGGTACATAAGGTATATAAGGTGTAAGGTTTAGGGTCAAACTAAGTCGCTATAAGCCGGAAACCCTGCTATTTCCTATTACCCATATTATGGTAGCTTAGTTTAAGTTCTTAACAGCAACCCAGCAGCAGCGCTTCTGCTGTGCCTTGCATGGCTGTGCCGCAGCTCAGAACCTGCTTCAGTTTATTAGGGGTATTTGGGGGTTTGGGGCGTGCAACAAGGGATTTAGGTTCAGGTTCTTTCGTCTTTTTTTGAATTTAAGGTTCAGGTACGATGGTCGATTCTGTTGCCCGTCAGCTCTGCGCAAGGGTCTTGAGCGAAAAGCAGCTAGACCTCATTGAAACGGCTTCAAAAACCTTCCAACAAGTTACATGGCAGCAAAGGAACTCTGAGTTCGCCAAAGTCGGGTGGAAGATATGCACCGGCTGTAGAAGCCTCAGCACGCTATGGTTTCAGCGCGTGCAAGATTTTGTGAGGGGGGTTGGGCGTTTGAGATTTTTGTTGGGCTCGTCCTACTAAGCTGGTCATGTAAAACTCCACTCAGGAAGCTGCAAGGACCAAGTTGGCATTCAGGCTTAAACTACATAGGGGTTTCCTAACATTCGGGGTGCCTTTCTGGGGGTCTCCATAATAAAGGTGATGGTACAAATCGGTCTATATTGGGGTCCTCTTATGTCGGGAAACTACCACATGTATACAACGGCCTTAAAAGATGTAAAGCAAAGTGCTTGGGGGCTTCCCAAACTGGTGCCATCCCGTTGCGGGCGTGCTACTAAAAAAGCGTAGGATATACGTATGCATGAAGATCCACCTGATGAGCTATAGCTATAGATTCTGTAGGTATTGGCCTCAACAAATGGGCTCCCATTGGGGAGGTTGTCGCAAGTCAAACAGGGGCCGTGTCTCAGTATTGGGGGGTCCTCCAACTTTGCCCCTTCAAACAGAAGTCGTGTAAAAAGCTCGAAGAGGGATTCGTGGTTTTGAGACCGCCCAAATGCCAAGGCGCCATCCTCAGGGCTCAGTGCTTCAGGCTCAAGGACATCAGGAAAAGGACCCTCAACCCTAAACCCTAAACCTTGAACCGCGTAAGTCAGAGACCTGGGAAGACAATATCCATTCTGTAAAGCTCTACCAAGAACCTCGAAGTTTGGGTTTAGGGTTAAGGGCAGTTTTTCGGGAGTCTTACAATGACGATGATAACATATTGGGATGCTTATGGCGGCCCCCGATTTATGGGAGCCACCATACAAAGAACACAGATACATGTATGCACCTGGCAGTCCTTCATTCTGGCTGGTCCTAACCACGCCCCTTCACCCTCCCTATGCTGCACCCTCAGGTTCCTTGTTAATCAACTTTAATAGTCCCTGAATACATGGGGGTCCCACAAGGGGGTAGTATAGGGCGCCTAAATCCAAAACCCTAAACCGTGGGTTAGAAGAACCCGTGGCTTTGCAAGGCACCTTTGCGGATCCCCACTTTCGCCCAGGTGCCGGGGCAGCTGCCGCGACAAGGCGCTCCGAGGCTGTTCGCAACAAACGGCCCAAGGCCCGCAACTGACCGGCCACCTTGGGGCATTCAGGGTTTGAGGTTGAGGGGGGGTTTTAGGTTCCGTGATTCATGTAGGAGTTAAGATAAGATTTCAGGGCTTAGGTGTTTAGCAGCTCTGGATTTCCAGGATCAGGGGCTTGGGGTCCTAGTTACTGGGTTAACAATGGGGAGAACTGAGGTTACTATATGTAATACAAGAGTGACTAACCTATATACGGAGTGCCCCTGCCGGTCTGAACACAACCCCTAGTGGTGCCATTTTTGTACTGCTATATTACAGGAACCACTATTGCTACTATGATCAGCATTGCTATTCTTACTCTGATAATCAGTACTATTATTGGCATGACGGCTACTACTACTACTACTACTACTACTAGGTAACGGTCGCGTTTATGACAGCGTCATTTTCTCCGCTTCGCCCTACTGAAACTGAGGTTTCGCGCAAATTTAGCATAAACTCCACCGGCGCGTTTCTTGCCGATCCACATCCTAATAATTGATGGTCTGAGTCGTTAGTGCG
>CAJNIZ010032124.1:48562-58966 GCA_905231905.1 Symbiodinium pilosum | reverse complement strand
GGCCTATGACTCGAGCCGATGTCAGTTATGCAAAGGTTTCAGTGCTCGAAACATGTTGCAGCAAAAAAAGCCAGGATAATGCGCCGGTGAACTGGCACCATCCAAACACCACGAATGCTGGTATTTACAGCNNATGTACCGTCACGAACGTAACCGGAGACTACTACTACTACTACTACTACTGCTACAACAACAACAACAACAACTACTACTACTACTACAATAATAATACCCTGTAACGAGCAGACCCCACGCGCATTTCACATATCTTCCCCAACTTCACACTGAGGCAAGTTCCGACCAGAGCGTTTCACCCCTGCACCTCACCTGCCAGGACCTCAAGCTGATGGTAACGTGAAGACAACGGGCCCCCTGGCCCCTCCACCCCATACCTCGAGGTTATATTGCGGCCCACACTGCTGCAACAAGGAGCCAAACGGCCCAGTTGGCCACTACATCTTAGTTCCCAAACCTTGACCTAGAGGACCAATTCGTACACAAATTTGTGTCCCCAGCATTTTTTGAAGATCGGACGTTTATTTGTGGATCGGACGGTTTTTGGTTGGGTGCTAGGTTTCGGGCCAGAAAATCAAACCGGACAGAAATCGCAACCGCAACTCGGGCGCAATTTTCCGCAACTCGAGCGCAAATTTGCGCAACTCGGGCGCAATTCTGAAAACTGTCCAGCCTTTGGTGGAAGCATGTAGAAACGGGCGCTTTTTCCGAAACCGGACGCTCTTTCTCACGGTAGAACCGACAAAAGTGAGGGACGCAAATTTGTGTATCAATCGGTCCTCTAGGGAAGTTACAGAATCGCAGTCTTTGCTGGCCCTGGATGCGTGCACGGTACCTGGCAAACGTCAAGGTTACAAAGCAGCTTCCATAGTGCTGAAGAAAGGCTGACGGATCGGGTCCAACCAAATCCGCGCTCGGGTCGCCATATGAAGCTGTCGCACACCTTGACGGGAACAATGGATGTCAAAGGCCCCGTTTCATCCAAACTGAGCTCCAGCGTTTCAAGCTGCCTGAATTTTATGTTGGCTCATGGCTACAAAGGACCTACTACACCCACACAGAATCCTAAAAGGGCCACACCGATGCGAGTGTCCTTGAGTGATGAACCCAATACAATATCTATTTATGTCTGTTTGGCAGAGAGTAAGGAGACCGTAGGCTTGCTGAAGTGGGATCGGGGCGCCCGCTGCGCTGGCGAACCCTAAACCCTAAACCTAAAACCCGAAAACCTAAAACCTTAGGTCATTCCACCTTCCAGTTACAGTTACCACAAGAAATAAGAAGAGTTATGATGGCCCCGTAATAAGACCCCTTTAAGGACAGTTACTGGGAGGGAGCCTGACCCAACATAAATCGCTAAGGAGCCCTCAAGATTCGGGCTAGTCAGGTGGTGCGAAGCACTATGCGTGCTAGCCAGGCCTTGAAAGACCTGTACATCGGTGGCGGCAGCTATCGAAAGGAACTCCAACCAGGACTGAGCCACGCTCTGGGTAGCCTGCCAGAACACATGGGGAGTTATGGGTTTAGGGTTGAAAGAGTGCCAAAATGTTACGGGAATGGAGAAGTAGATGGAAAGGAAGATGGACAATTGAATCGAAACTGGGATCATGAAAGGCTTCTCGAGATTGTTCGGCAACGAGGGCTTGGCTCGCTGTGAGTGACATGGCTTGGTGCACACCTTCGGGCTCTTTGCCGTGTGCCCCGCATCAAGAACGAAGTGTAATGGGCCGCGACCCCTGACGGCGCCAACACAGCGCAGGTTCACATCCAAAAAATGAACTTGTTCGGCTTCCTTCCTGTAGGAAAGTATAGGGCTCCAACCCTAAACGCTAAACCCTGAACCCTGCACCTACAGTTGTAGTACGGACTGTCCTGCACCCAAGGTGCCGCAGGTTACTAAACTGTATCTACAGGCTTCCTTCCCCTGCTGGCTCTCAGAGGCAAATGAGAATATGTATATATCCTATAACCATTACATAGGGGCTATATTCCCCTATTACCTACTAAGAACCAGTAAGTTACAGAGTTGTTACACGCCACGGAGCCGTGCCTGCCGTGTAAATGCCTCGAAATGGACTTGGAAACGCTGTGGCAAAGCCTCAGACTTCGGGTGGAGGGTTTGGGATCTAGGGTCTAGGGTTTAGGGCTAGGGGTTGTCTTCAGGAATCCAACGAATTGACCTTCCCACAGTAGCGAGATCCGGGCTATAAGTCCCCTTAGATATTTCAACAGTTTCCGCTCCGTGGGGCTCCAGCGAAGCTGTCTACTTCTTGTAAGGTATTTCCAAACGACGAGGACATCGTGCCCGTCGTCCTTATGGTGGAGCCCTTGCGAGCCGTGATTAGAAGTGCGTTGCAAACTCCTGAATCTAGTGCTGCATGCATTCTCAGGAATAAATTCATGCTCCTTCTCTGAGCACAGTTAACATGGCCTCCTGCATTTGCACTGGAAAGCAGAACGGAAACTACTACATTACAAGGTTACTGTCACTTCTCTTCTTTTCCCCGTCCCGCTAGCATTCACTCCGGCAAGAAAAGGACTCGATCGATGAACTGTCATAGCTTACCAGTCAGCAGAATCCGCAAGAGCGTACTTCTCTGGAGCGAATGCTGGTGACTTGCAGCACCGGAACCTCTGAAGTAGCTCATTGCATCTGAGCATGGCGCCACCACCCTGGGCCTTTGGAATCCCGGAAATGCCTGAAAGAGCCCTCTAAAAGGTTATATAGGAGTCATATAGGGATTCTATATTCGTCATAGGGGGGTATATAAAGGGATTATATGGGAGTTGTATAGGATACCCCAGGCCTCTGCCAAGTGCTTTAAGAAGTCCAAGATTTGTTCCCAGCAGCTGTTGATTCCCTTGTGCGCAGCCGTCGCAAGAGCAGCAAAAGCTGCTACCGCGACCTCTAACGAGGAGGCTGCGGCAGGTTTTGCGCTCATTGCAGTTACAGTATGCCCCTTCAAGATAGGAATAAATGGGGGAGGTATGATATGGCGTCTAGTCTCATAGCAGTTTCCTTCTTTGTTGTGGCAAGCAGGGCACATATTGCCACTACAGAGAATTGTCCGTGTTTTGAATCCCTCAATGTGGTAGCTTCCCAAGATCAACCCCAATATACTATAGTCCTCATTATAGGGACCCTCAAATAGGTACCCCTAATTTCGGGAAACCTCAATGTGTTGTGTGTTCTCACCGACCATCCCTCCATTTGCCTGGGGCAAAATTTACAGCAACTTACCATTGAAGCCTTCTCTTAAGTTCCCCAGTAACCCCAGAATAATAAGGGTACCCTTTTTCCTAGTGGTCAATTTCAATAGGGAGACCTCAAAATGAAAAGGGAAAAAGGGTACTACTTGGGTACCTGACCTCTTGGGAAGATACAAGGCTCCTTGCTTGGCCTTTGAGGTGGGTCCAGATTTTCAATCGTACGCCTCAGGGGATATGACCCCAATAATGGAGGATCACATGGAAACAAAATGGAATATGACATGGAAGCTCGACTTATATACGGAGTTTATAGGGGCTATGTGTGTGGGGCTTTAAGCCCCGGAAGAAGAGCCGATCTGTATCCTTCATCTGCGTAAGAACCCTTCCTTGTTTGTATCTGTTCATTGAGGGGTTCTCATAAACAAATCGTTAGGCTTACTTGGTTGTCCTTTAGAACCCCTTGAAAATAAAGGCCAGCTCAGTTTATGCCCAATTCCTAGCATCACAAAACCTACATACAAAGCCCCGGAATCCAAAACTCTCAAGCCCCCATGTGGCACCTTGGAACGATGCACGGTAAAGCGACGGGCGCGGCTACACGGAGCCAAAGGCGCCATGTCTTCGGCAAGGGCCGGGATGGAAAATGTGCTGCGGCCAAGGCCCCAATCTGAAATGTGGAGATAAGCTGTAATCTAACTCGGTCAATTACTATGTAGGCTTTGCATATCTCGCTTTGGGGCTGTGCGGTGTTGCGGAAAGCGGAAGATGCCCCAGCGCCGAGAACAAAAGAAAGTCGAAGGCCCGACCCAGCAAAAAAAACTGAAATGATAGGAACCTTGACTTGCTTTGTTACTGGGGATTGTCGCTCAAGCGGCGTTGGCAAGGAAAACATCAACTAGCCACGTTTTGACGGCAGAGTTGGCCATTCAAAAGGCCACTCTTCACCCCCTCCCCTAGAGCCAGAAGCAGCGGAGAGGCAGGGCATTACATCCTCTAGGCTGAAGGCAAAATCTGTTTAGGGTTAGGGTTTAGCAGGGTGTAGGGTTTAGGGTCTAGGTGGGTTGAGGGTTTAGGGTTTAGGAGGGTTTGGGGATTTTATGTCTGTGTGAAGCCTCATGTTAGTTTACCGACTGGCGCAGCCTGTGAGTTCAGCCTCGCAATGCAGCAAGAGCCAGTTTGGAAGAGACGCGCCAGTTTTCAAACCCTTTGTCCTGTAGCTCAATGGTTGGGCCGCATGGCATGTTACACGTCTGGCATCAGGTTGCAAGGATATGAGCCATAAACTAAACTCCTGGTATCCCTTAATAAGATACTACCCTCTAGAATCCCCTATGTAACGCTTTAAGGAGTTTAGACTATAGCTCATATTCTCGACAAGGTTGAAGCCTTGGCCTAACCCTGAAACGAGGGCTTGGGCTCTCGAAACGCACAGGTGTGACTGAGCCCGAGTTTAGGGTTTAGGGTTTAGGGTTTAGGGGGCGAGCACCAGGCGAACGAAAACCTAAACAAGCGCTGGGTTCGCTTTGGATCACGGGACGGCTGAAGGGCCCTATCCTTTTAAAATGCTAACCTGAGGATAAGCTACCGAATCATGATTGCAATACCTCGCAGCAGCGATATTTTGCTCACGTGGATCGGTCGCGCAAGCACCACTTTCCGCTGGGAGATGGTAGTTTCCAAGCAAGGTTGCTTGCTTTTGGGGTTCCCGTTCTTGGCGCTAGGGGTGGGGTACTTGGGTATTGCATTTGGGCGTAAAAGTATGAAAGGCTTAGGGTTGCATGCGTCCCTTGCTCAGGATGGCGACTCTTTTTTTGAAGTCCATGTAAGGCAACTACCGGCTGGGGCGCGCGCCGTGAAACAGCTCACATATGCAGTGACCCAGAGCTTCTTACATGTTGTGTTACGATGAGCACTTGGGCCTGATATCACCAGAAAAAGGAAACCAAAACCAAAAACCAAACGAAGGCATCCGCAACACAATGATATGCAAAGCCTAAGCACCCATAAAGAAATCTATCAGGGGTCAGAGGAAGGAAGCGCCAAATCTTTGCTTTGGGCGCTCCGGAGACGACTCCTGAGTGGTCAGTTTAGGGTTCAGGGCTCAGGGGAGGGCTTAGGTTAGGGTTTATAAGCTATAACCGACGTACATGGTACCCGCAACATTTCCACAGGCCAATCTTCAATGCTTCATGCTGGACGAGGGGCAGTGTTTGTGCAGGTCTGCCGAACTTTGGAAATTGTGGAAAGTGTAGAAGAATGACAGCTACAATATTGTTACTCGTCAGCACACAGTGACATTGTCTTTATTCGCAAAGGCCCGAATTAAACCTCCCTGAACAGCACTGAATTGGGGTCCTTTGCTGATGTATGCCATGCTGGGTGAGGGAACTCTGAAATTGACCCCGCTTCAATCGACTTGCCTCTGGCTAGCAAGGAATGAAGGAATCGATCTCTTTTTTAGTCAGCATGTAATTCCCAAGAGTTGAGTATTTTCCCCTATCTTTTTTCCACTATCTTTTCCCATCCTTAATTCCTCGCTAACCAGAGGTAGGTAAACCATCATCCTGTGCAAGTAAGCTCAGGCCGCCACCCGCTCCAAGAAAGCGCGGGACCTGGGGCAGAGGAAGCATAAGTGAACCCAAGCGAGCAGCTTCCCAGTAGTAACTGCAACCCCACACGCACACAAGATTCACAAGATGTTCATAGAGCGGAACCAGGGGTGACGGTTAAGAGATGTAACCTTACTTACGTAGTCTGTTCACTCGCTGTTTAGTCCAGAGCTCGACGGCAAGACAGTAGCAAAGCAAGCTTGACAAGTTAACTGACGAAAACAGTGAGCACTTGTTTCGCCAGAGTTTCCCAAAAGCTTCAGAGATGGGGTTCTCAGGTAAAGCTCCAATAGGTCTTCTCCGTTCGAGTTTCAGTGCTTGCGGCTGATTTACTAAGGTGTTGACCGTTATGGAAGGCTTCATGCGGCTGTAGCTTGGCAAGGCTGTCTGCCGTGACTTCAACTACAAGAGCCCGGACAGGATTTGCAACTACCCCAAGAAGATAACCTCCACCCGAAAACGAAACCGACTGATACCGATACCTGGCGTTCACTCGAGCTTCTTCCCTGGATTCCCGGCAACGCTGACCTCTGAGACAGTCAGGGGCCTCAATCCTAAGCCCTGTACCCCCGTAATGGAAGGAAACTGAAATGGAAAAGAAAATGGACAGAAACATGGAAATGAAATGGATACGTGGATTAGATAGGGTTTGTAGGTTGCTGGTCTATAAGCCTCCAACTCTGCAACCTGAATCTCGTACCTCTCGTCCAAGAACGGAGGCGGGGCACTCTTGTCGGAATACAGTTGCGTCTAAGTAGCACGTTAGCCACGCAATGATGCGAGGATAACACACGTAAGAAGACGAGCAACAGTATCTGCAATTGAGACATCAACAGGGATTCTACTGATCCCGGTAGACTGAAGTAGAAAATTGGGAGGGAGCAACTTCAAGTACCTGAGCGGGGACTAGGTTGCCCGGCAGATAAAGCCACTCCGCAGGTGGCCCCGAACTCACCTGCTTCAGTATCGAGGCCTTTAGCCTCTAGACTTGGTCTCGGGTTTGGGCTTAGGGTTTAGGGTCTTGGAATAGTTGAAGAGAGAATGTGGAAGACTACGGGGCCGGATCTTGCGAAGGGCATCGAGCATCGGTTTTTTTCTAGGAGTTGCGAGGGCCTTGAGGAACCGTTATAAGAAAGTATAGTACTTCCTCATCTGGGGACGTTGCAGAAAAGGCATGGCTTCTTTAGCATACCCCAGGCTCAGCTACTCAAGAAAAACACCGCGCAACTTCCATGGGATGCTCTTGGCGCTGCACATTTTCAAATCATTTGAAGGCGGTCTGTGAAGGGCCGTAGGGGGGATAATGGCAAGTAATGCTCGTGATATAGCAAATTTCAAGATGTGCCTTACACCGTACACCCTCAGGCCAACCCCAGAAACAGCCCATGCCAAATACCGACAACAATGGAGTCGTTACCAAACCTCACTAAGCCCTGTAACAACCCTGAACCAAGCCAAACCGTGCTCAAGGGCAGGGAAGAGCGCTGCGATTGCTTAAGTCGGAGCTGGGCCAGTGCTCCAATGACTTCAAAAGCCCAGCCCTTTTACCACTCAAAGTCTCAAACCTCGTTAAACTTTGCACAATGCATGTCGATTTATGGTTTTCCCAACGCAGACCTGTCTTGGTCTTGCTACGTTTTGGAGTTTAAGTTTAGATGCTTTGCACAAGTCTTCACAAGAAAGAAAATACATGAGAGAGTCTAGGCAACAAGTGAGAACTGCCCTGCAACGGACAAAGCAATCCACCACCTCCACAGGCAGATTCGGCCTCAGTTGCAATGGTATGGGGGAACTACCTAAGTCTACTTGGTTCGGGTTCCAAACTTTTGAGCAAATGCTTGGAGGCATCAAAAACCTGTAGAAAGCAATTAGTTGCGCTGCGCAGGCGCGAGGTGAAGTCACGAGGTTTGGGGATCTTGATGAAGCGAACCATGTTGAACGACTTGGCTCAGCATGCACGCCAAAATTTGCAGACCGAGCAACATGACAGACAGGTCTACCTTCGCAAACGACAGCTTCGTAACAGCGTACCCATCCTGAAGCAGATTGAAGCTGCAACGGATAGAAAACATCCCAAAGGGTAAGACAGTCTTCCTGAATCCAATGTATGCTGGGAAGATCTTAGAAGACCACATCTGAATCCAGATCTTAACCGGGACTGCCGAAACTCAAAAGTCGTTGACAGCAGCTGGCACGAAATGCGTGTGGCCTTGCCAGTTCGTACCAAAATGCAAAATAGTAAAGGCTCGAGATAGCGACTTGTCAGAGAGCGATCCCTACCCCAAGCCTACAAACAGCAGAGTAATCGTATCCCCTAAACCCTAAATCCTAAACACTAAACCCTAAATCCTAAACTCTAAACCCTAAATCCTAAACACTAAACCCTAAACCCTAAACCTAACATGTTAGCCCATCTTGGGAGCCCACGGAGGTCGTGATAGCGGGATGTGCGAATCTTCCAGCAGCTTCACTGCAGCCTGGTGGGCCTCCGCAACAGCCCATTGCCTATATAGTCCCCTATATAACCCCCTTTTAGAGGTTAAGACTATACCCCCTAAACCCTAAATCCACCCCAGGCTGTTGGGATCAGGCTTTGTGTCTGAGGATGAAGATTACGAAGCGAAGATGTCGTGCTCAGCCCATGGTTGCTGCTTGGGATTCAGCAGTGCTGCAGCCTGAGGCCGCTCATTGTGGCAGCAGCTCTGTAATAAACCCTATTACCATTATTAGCATTTTTACTATTCATACTACTCTAACAATTATTACCATCATTACCATTACTAATATTGATGCTACTATTATCCTTATTACCATTATTACCATGATTAATATTGATGCTACTATTACCCTTATTAACACTATTACTATTGCTAAACTGTTTTCAGGCATCAAGGAGTGAGGCCTGTGGATAGCATCATGCGGTTGTTGAGCTGCCAGCAGCTCAGGGCAAAAGAAAGAGAGAGTTTAGGGCTTAGGGCTTTGGTGGTTATAGTCCTATATTGGATAATGGAAAAGAAAATGGAAACTACTATTTAGGGTCTAGGGTTTGGAGAGGCAGGACTTAAACCATAGTTGCTCTCCATTAGAAAAGCTGGTTGCAACGAGAGCCAACCTCCATACAACATTTTTTAACTTCTTTGGTGGCAGTAAGGTCACGTGGCAGCTGGATAGATGAGCTCATGTTGTGCCCCTATCTGGATGTGGCAGGAGCCAAACAAAAAAGGGTTGCAAGTAACGTGGTACTGCAGCTTCCTGCTCCCAATATGGCCCACATGCTTAGTCTCCCGCATCAAAAAATCAGTGATCTATCGCAGAACTTTCCAAAATCAACCTCTCATAAAGACTTCATAGCCTCTTCTACTCCCCACATACCCAGGGTTCTCAGGGGGCCCCTTTTTGGAGGAAGGCGCCATCTCTGGGGAGAGGAGAAGGCATGACTGGCATTGATCAGAGCAAGCCTCAGACCAGAGCCCTAAACCACGTTCTTGCAGAATGCTATATAGTTTAGGGTTTAAGGTTTACGCTTTAGGGGGGATGTCAAGACTACGGTCCCTATTGGGTGAGCAACTCTTAAGGGCCTTATAGTATACTGGGGGCCCAGAAAGGGGCCATGATTTTGACAACCTACGTTACCATGTGATACTTTCGTATAGTGTATCCCAACAGGCGCTTCAAAACCATCATCTACTGTACTAGTCCGCAAGTGGACACGTCAGCCAGCTTCTGCTTGCCCTGAATCTGAATTGTGGATTTCGCGACTCAGCCTACAGTAATTGAGAGAGGAGTTGCAGAGGTTCAATGCAGTAGCCAGTGAAGAAGCCTGCACAGACGACAGTACTCAATCATTTTGGCTTGTGCATGGCTTTGAGGGCAGACGTGGGCACCCCGGAACTTTACTATTACAAGAATGGACAAGAATTTAAGAAAGGAACCCACAGTCCACTGCCTGCCGAGCGAAGTGCTCCTGAAATTGCAGCGGCTTGTGGCCAAATATGTGTCTTTATACAGACTCTCTCAGGCAAACCGTAAAAGAGGATCCCTAATTCAGGTCGCGACGTAAAAGGATGACAAGCTGGTGCTTAAGCATGGCATGGTCGGTAGGTTTGATGTCAAGCAAGGAAATGCAGGAGAGGACTCTAGCTGTGTCAGCTGTGTGGTCTGGAGCTAGAACGATTAGAAGCATGCGTTGGGCTTTGCCTGGCGCATGCTTGCATAAAAGGCTGTGTTCAATGGCTAGGCCAGTGTGTATCCTAGGGTCCTAGACTAGATCTGTACGGCCATATACTACAAGGATGATTTAACGAATCTTCTCCATCAGTGTGTTGCTTGGAGTTGAGGCTTGAGGCCTACTCCTAAAACCTCTGCCCAAGCCACATGTCCTTAGAGCACCAAGCCAGTACCTTCAAATTTCCTTGAGATGTTGGTTTCGATGCCCCTTCTTGTACAGGTCGACTCCAATTCTTTGGGGCATCTGGGTGGTTGTCAAAATTATGGTCCCTTTTCGGGTCCCTATTATAATACGGGGCCTAATACGGGGCCTAATTTAGGGGACCCAGAAAGGGACCATAAT
>CAJNIZ010032124.1:18045-40682 GCA_905231905.1 Symbiodinium pilosum | reverse complement strand
TTGGGGTGGGCTATCGCTTTACAGGGTTTTTGCACACTGCTGTCATCCATTTCGGGGGTATCGCTTTTGGGGGCCCTATCGCTTTACTAGGGTTTTGCTCATGTCACTGAATTTTATCTCTGCCTGCTCTTGGCTCCTACACGATAATAAAAGCCATGGCTCATGTATTGTTTTCAGCCCAAACTTGTAGCTTGGCCATACCCACTATCTTCGCTTCGAGCACAGGTGCGGGACAAATCCTAGCATGACCCGATATACGCCTGAAAGCTCAAGAATGATGGTCGTTGACTATACTCAGCCATGCAGGGCTTTGTACATCAACAACATCATTGCTGTCAATGCAAAGCCTTCTGAACCCTAAGTCCCAATTTCAGGTGGCCTTCTGCTCATCCACCCGACCGCCGCAGTGGATCGGAGGCTCAGCTGGCGGCCTTCCCTTGCAGAAGACTTACTCAAGGATAGGGGTATGGGCTCTGAGTGAGATTGAGGTCAAGGAAAGGGTTATGGGCTTTAGGTGGGGTTGAGGTTGAAGGATTTCGAGGGCTGACGGTTCAGGAGCTTCATGTGAAGAGACTTTGCAAGACTCTTTCTCAGGCTCAAGAGAGGCCATCCTGGGGAACGTGGCCAGATTCCCCACTAACCCCTTGAGGGTACCCTCTTCCTATAATAAGGGTACTACTGAAGTACATAGACAATAGCGGCCGCAGAAACTATTTGCAGAGTATGTGGCTGAGTGGTTTAAGCTTTGCGGGATTATTTGGTTCCGAGGTTCTGGGCTTCTAAAGCACTTTCAGCTTGTGGTCTTGAGCTTTACGCTTTAAGCTGGAAGGATACCAAAGCTTCTGAAGGCTGCGGGATGGAGAGTTCAAGCTTTAGCTGGAGATTCGGCCTCCTGGGGTTTCCGGAGGTAGGCGTTGCCACTGAACCCTCCCACGGGGCAAGTACAAGTAAGGTCTCAGAGATACAGATTTACTTCATGGTGATGAATTCAGTGAACATGGAGGTGGATACAGAAAATCCGTGATTCTCTCTAAGTGCGAGAGTGGTAGGGCCGGGAGCTCCAAGATTTTGTTCTCTTTACGGAGTATTCGAAGCTGACAGGTACCTGACCTCCGCACCCTACACCTCCCAACTGAACTCCGGAGTCCTATGCCCCTAAGCCTACACAGGAGGGGGAGGGGCCAAAACTGAATCCCCTCTCTGATCAACTTCAGCGCACTCAGGCAGGGGCTTAATCAGGACCTACAGAAACGCTTGTAGGAAAAACCTTGGGATGGCAGTTTCCCAAAATAGGGCCTTAGGTGGACCCCCCACCCTGTAATAGTGACTATAAGGGATAATAAGGACTCTATTAGGGTCCTCTTATATTCCGATTATACCACTATTACAGGGTTGGGGTCCTCATAAGGTACCCCTAATTTTGGGAAACCCCAGTTAGGACTACCTATCCTCCCCGAACCCCTTAAAATGGAAAAGGTTCTTGGATCATGTGGGCTAGAGTCTAAACAGGGAATTCTATAGCGGACTAGTATAGGGGCTATTACGGGGATGCTTGGAGTTTAGACTGAACCCTAAACCCTGAACCCTAAATATTGCTGTATTCACATGCTTCTGAGGTTCTAGGACTCCTGAGCCCATGGGGCCCTAGACATTTCCATGTGAGCTATCGTCTAAAATCTGAGCATCCCCCTTGATAACCCTCATAGTACTCCTCCCTTTTATATTCCCCTATATAATCCTCTGTGAGAAGATTAGACTGTAAACCCTAAACCCTGAATAACCCCCTTTAAGGAGTTTAGACCGTAGCTCATTTTTTACCGGGGGAAATCCTGAAACCCTAATCCCGAATCCCTAAACGCTAATCGCTGCACCCGAAACCCTACATAACCTCTATATCCCCCGTTAAGGGGCACCCCTAGTTTTGGGGAAACCTCCATGTCACCAGGGGAAATCCCCGCAACCATGTGAAAGAATTCCAGGGCCTTGAAGAGACGGAAAGAGGTGGCCATCGCAGGATGCGCCTTGCAGCTTTTGGATGGAAAGGTTTAGGATTTAGGGTTTAGGGCCTGGGGCTTAGGTTTGGGATTTAGGGTTTGGAGTGTGGGGTTTAGGAGGAGCCTTACCTTTTGACCTCTTGTGTCAAGGATGATAGAATGAGGAAGTCTGAATCTCCTAGGAATTATCCTCCTCACCAGCTGCTTCAAGGGTTGCTTCAAGGATTAGAGCAATGCCAGGTTTCAGCCAGGACTACCCTAACCCTAAACCCTACATCCTAAATCCTAAATCCTAAAACCTAAGCCCAAAATCCTAAACCCTGAACCCTAAACCCCACATTACACAAGGGCCCCGGCTTCAGCGCCTCACAGACCTCACAGTGCTCCATTCAGCACCCTGAGGCCTGCGCTGAGTAGCCTTGCTGCTGCAACTCGAGCCCAGCATCTACCTGCTGACTTCATATTGGTATTATTATTATTCGTAGTAGTAGTAGCATTACTATTACTATTCTAACTATTATAATCATCGTTATTACTATTACTACTGTTATAACTATTATTATCATCGTTATTACTGTTACGACTATTATTATTGCTGTTCTACTCTAGATGGTACCTTTGGTTAGCTGGGAATGAAGCAATGGAAAAGAAAATGGAAACTACAGGGATCATAGGGAGTATGTAGGGTTTAGGGGTTTAGGAATGGAAAAGAACATGGAAACTACTATTTAGGGTTTAGGATGGGAATGAAGGAATGGAAAAGGACATTGAAACAGTTATAATTGGTTATATAGGGACTACTATAAGGATCCATTCCTTCATTCCGAGCTAACCAAAGGTACGTGTAGGCATTAGCTTCCAGGATTGGGGTCTTAGCGAGGGCTTTGGGCTTGGGGCTTGGGACGCAAGAGTCTAATCGTCCATGTAGAAAGAAGCAATACCTGAGCCCAGCAACAGAGTTCACGTCATAATCTTGCCTTTTGAGCATGAGTTTCAAAGATTGCAGCGGTGGGCCTGCAACTACTTGGGTGTCTCGGAAGCATCCAGGCAGGATTCTGTAGGCTTCTGAACTTATCGCTGACAAGCCATTCTGTCAACACAACACTCTCAAACTCCAACATTGACGAAACGAAACATGCAAATGTTTTCTGATATAGCCTTTGGCCGCTCAAGAAAGAAAGGCCGAAGGGAAGCGGAAGCCGTACAACAGTTTTTGAGATTCTTCGAACTACCAAATCAATCTCCATCGGACGGCATTCAATGCTGGCAGTATAAATGATTTGTGTTCAGAGGAAAGTATTAGAGCCACAAACCTCCGACGGGCTGAGAGGTCAACGACTCCGCCTTCGCGGGCCAGGATGTACATTTAGAGTTGGCCCGTTGTACTGACAGCCCCTGCCAGGCTTTCACTCGCTTTGCACCTTCTCGCGAAGACGAAGACAAATGTCGTTTTGGGTCAGAACACGATTAGACTCGACCCCGAGCCTGGTCTCCGCCTGACAGCCATTCCAAGCACAAACCTTGAAACCAATGACTCCGAACTGCCAAAATCTAGATCCCAAAGCCAAGACATTCAAGGCTGATGCCCTTACCTTAACCCTCTACCTATACAGCAGCTTTCCAGGCACAAGTGTTAGCCACCACTTCGGGATTCCATCTACCTTCCCGCTCTGCCAGGCATCCCAAGCTTTCAAGCCTGTAGGCTTGAAGCAAGCTGACGCATGGCTGGCAACAAAGATAAACCGTTTCAGCTTGATGGTTGGGCGTTTGGATCTCCAAGGGCTTGGAGCTGAAGGCTCAGAGTTGGCGTCAAAGGCTTGAGGGCTCCGGATTTTCGGCTCATAGGTTCAGGGCTTAGGCCTTTGGTTTGAAGAGCCCACTAGCTAGGGCAACGGTTTGGGTTCGCGGCTGGAAATTCGCGGAGTGAACCTGTGGGGTTGGGATGTCCGAAGCCTGGCCTACCTTGCATCTGCAACAGGACTCTGGCTACTTACTTTGTCTGAGCTTCTGGCTAAAGAGCCATGAAACGGTACCGTGGAAAGGTTGAGCCGAAAATGAACGGAGCGTTTAGAGAGCACCTGCATCCTAATTAGCCCAGGAGAAAAGACTATCTACGCTGCTGTTTGAAACAGGAGCCTTCCTCTGCATTGCGCACGGGCCCCCGAAGATAACGTATGCTTTTGAGAGGCGTACTAGAGCAGGATGAAGATCTTCTCTAGCAGAATTCGTGCAGGGCAAAGTTGCAGCAGGAAGCTCTAAAGGATGTGGTGTCTGCGTAATGGGGCAGCAGGTATGTTACAAGAGTTATTGTGCAATGTTCCATATAGGACTGCAATCACAAGAAGCGAAGAGCACTCAGTCGTCGACAAACTGGCATTTTGCGTGGTGGTTTGCGGAGCTTCTTGTTTTCATCCGATGCCTGTCCACTTGTCTGCATATGCTGATGGGCAGTCAAATGCCCACCTGCACAGGAGTGCTCGAATTGCAGTCAAAGGAAGGAAAGAAATCAGCTGATCCAACAATTTTCTGCATGGGTGATTTATGGTGGTTCGAATCCATTGTTGCAGATGTGCAGAAGGGTCACACCTCATTCATTTCTTGATGACCAGTACAATGCAAACTGCTTTAATCGCCATCCTTACTATGCCTCTCATGGCTGACAAGAAGCCTGTCGGGATAGACTGCTGGCGGTGACAGAGGGGTTCATAGAGATTCCACGGCATTGCTCTGCTCTGAAGTTCAAATGCCAGCCGATTTCCGTCAGTTCTCAGCTACGACTTAGAAACAAAATGGCGATGTCCCAAGCCCAGCGAGGAAGCTCATCCTGAAATGCCAAGTACGTGAAACGTCATCTTGTGCCGAACCCGATACTACAGGGGCTAAACAATTACCAATGTCATGTTGAGGTCCATTTGAGGTACCACATACTATAATCACACAAGGAATATAGAACCATAACATCGGTATAATATAACATAACCTCAGTATAACCCTAATGTAACCCCAATATACTATAGTAGTTTCCATTTTCTTTTCCATTATCCCCTATATATAGAATAGTGGTAATTATTTAGGCCCCTATATTAGGCTTCGCAAACCTTGCAAGGCAGCTCGGCCCACAAGCATGGCTCAACTCCAACTCGTTGAGTAGCCATGGTGGTATAGGGTTTAGGTTATAGGATTTAGGGTTTAGGGCTTAGATGTTGGCGATCCTCAAAAATTGTTGCAGTGGGAATTTGAACCATGGTATTAACCGTGCTAATCATTGGAACTGTGGTGACTTGAAATAGATACTCCTCCTGTACAAACGGACATCAAGACCAACAAGAGGAAATGGAAGGGAAACACAAGCGCAAGCAGAAGAAGGAGAGGACTTAATTCTGTTCGCGTGGTGTTTGTAAATATCGGCTGATGGGAAAGTCAGCTGCAAGTACAGAAAATCCTTAAGATAACAGTGATGGTGGCTGAAAGCCGATGCAAGTGCACAACGGCTGAAAGAATCGGAAGCTGCATGATGAGAATTCTGAGGATTCCTTTGCAAGAAGCTGGCTTGATTCCTTGAAGCTACGAAATCAGCTGCATGTTGAGCATAGAGAGCGAGGTCTAGTTTTCTGTTTGGTGCTGGACAGAAACTGCTAAACAAAGTTCGATTGCAGGCGAGCCAGACGTTGATATGCTTGCTTGCTGCGGTCCTGGTTTTGGACCAGGGCATCCCAGATCGTTGTGTATGCTCGCCACGCTGTAACTACAATGAATCATGAAAGATCTCCCTGGTAGGAGGGTGAACCCAGAACCTCAAACATAGCCCAAACTCCTCAGCACACTGCTAGTGATCTCCTCGGGCTCGGACTCAGACCGTTCGACGGCGCCGCCAGCCACTTAAGAAAATGCTCTAGACATCACTCCCGTTTGATCATTCATGGGTCTTCGTGCTACTAAACGACCTCTGTTCTGAAGCCAGAGCATCCCAGGGGGGACCTTTGATTGCAACCCTAAGCCGTAGACCGTCAAAGCGTCATCCATAGAAGAACGACCTCTCAAAAAGGGACCATGAACTTGGAATAGGGGCAGGTGGCGACTCTGGTTTGTTGAGATTATAGTGAGCCAAGGCTAGCGGCATGTCTAAGTGCCCAGCTTTAAAACTTGAGTCCGTGCACCCTACGGTCTCCTAAACCTTCATAGCATGAGCCCTCAAAGGCAAAATCATTGATCTCATACCATCGCTGGCGCAGTCGGAAGGCTCCGAGGAAGCCGGATATGTACAGTGCTACAGTGCCACCCGAGCACAGCGCATCTACCTAGGTGGTTGCTAGGCCTGATGTCAATCCCGGATAGGGGCTACCAACACAAGACCTAAACCCTAAACCCAAAAGCAGCCTTCATAATAGTCCTTTCAAGGCTGACGCGGTGCTCCCCACGCCCTGCCCTGAGTGAACATTTCCCCGGAAGCTCAACGTCCATAGCTAGCTTGCAAACGGACGAGGAAGATTCAAAGGACGTCAAGTGAGGAGTCATTCTTTGGAAGTGTTGTTCTTACTTACCTCAGTTTTGCCAAAGCCCTCAACCCTGTGCTCAGAGTGCGGCACAAAGCATCACAGGCCAGTTCAGAAGGGCTCTTCATCTTCACAGTCTTCCTCCGGGATGCAGTAGCCAACCTCAATCGGCATTGGCCAGGGGACTTCTAGTGATGCAAAGAACCTGTTGGGCGATTCTTTTCAACAACCTCCCTAAGAATTCTGAGGAAGGCAATATGAAGCATGTGGCGCAGCATCAATGTCTACGAGGCTTGCGTTGGTACATGCATCATCTGGATCCATTCGTCTTAAGGCTTCGGCTATGCTGAAACCACCCAAAAGAACATACGCAGTTACCCACCCAGAAACTGACATAGAACCACAATCCTCGGCCCTGTTGGGGTCCCATGACAGTTTGGGGAAGGGTGCTCAGACCACATCTTTCACTCTTGCGCCAGGTGGCGGATGAGGAGCCGAACTCGTACCTTGGCTGCGCAGCTTTTTGCCCATGATTTCTCTGCTGCTACTATGAGACCAGCTATGCGAATACCGAGAGTTACGCCCAAGGAGGACTCTACCTTGAGGACTCCCCAAAAAAGAGCCCTAAGCTTGAGCCCGAATCCAAAATCCCAAGCGCCTCCTCCATCCATCCTACAGGTTCCTAGTAGAAATTGTCTCCATTGATTTTACATGAAGCCGAAAGCAAAAGCTTTAAACAGAATGTCTACATCATCATAAGCTTGTTCGAAGCCTCTGAAGACACGTCTGCTTGTGTCTACATAGGCAGTGCGTGGGATGTTCTTCTACATCCTGGTACTTTGTCAAACTGTATGCGTTGAACGGTTAAGGCTTTGGAAGAATGACACAGGACTTTACACCCTAGATTGGCCATTCTACGCTCCAAAGCCCCAATCCCACATCCCAAGCCCCACATATACAAACCCAAACCCCCGAACCCCTAAACCCCTGTGCCCCTTAACCCCTTAACCCCTAAACCGCTGAATCCCCAAACCTTAAACCCTAAACTCCTAAAACCCCAAACCCAATACCTTTTGACCGTCATCTTACTTACCTTTGGTCAGCTAGGAATGAAGGAACGGACCCTAATACTAGTCCCTATATAACCCATGATAGTAGTTTCCATTTTCTTTTCCATTCCAACCCTAAATCCTGAATAGTATTTCCCATTTTCCTTTCCATTCCATTCCATTCCATTCCAAGCCTAAACCCTGAATCCTAGTTTCCATTTTCTTGTCCATTCCATCATTCCCAGCTAACCTAAACTCTAAACCCTGAACCCTAAACCCTAAATCCTAAACCCTAAACCCTAGACCCTAAACCCTAAACCCTAGATAGTAAGCGTAAGATCAGCCCAAGCGTCTCCCAGCTGGGCGCCGCACGTCCGGCCCGCCTCTCTTGATCCTGAGGTAGTTGAAGGGTTTATACTGGGATATATAGGAGTACATATTTCAGAACTATCCTAAACCCTAAACCCTATATGCAATGCATCAGCCCTTCGCCCAAAGCTCTGCGAACTCTGCTTTCGGTCGAGGTCACAAGCGTTGCCTCATTCTGAATACTGCATCATACTGCATCTTAAGTCTTAAGTCCAAAGCAGGTTCCAGACCCGATCCCCTAAGCTTTAAGCCCAAATCCCCACACCACAGCCCCACAGCAATGAACAGTTGTGGCCAAAGTACTCTGAATAAGGACTCAGGGGACTATCCACTAAGCATGAACCTCACGCCCTGTAACCCTGCGACTCTGGCTAGCCACTTGAGTCATTGAGTGCTTGACCACCTAGAACCGCAGCCACTCCCCATCCCCACACCTTGAGAAAAGAGTTTAGGGTTAAGGGCTGAAAGAGCAGGAGAGACATTGATGTCCAATTTCTTTGGTTTCTAGTTCTGCTTGGGTTGAGTAAATGGAAATTTTTATGCTATGCAACACACTCCACATTCTCAATCTCCATGGTAGTGGACACCAAAGCTGAAGCTATTGTAGCATCTGGAAGCTACAAGCTGCCCTGTTGGTCCTTGTAAAATGGTCGTCGATCGAAGCGCCAACGTCGCCTCAAACTTTTCAGAGCTTGAGACTCTGTATGGCCTGTGTCTGTTAGAATACGGCCTCACGAAATGCCACTCACAAAACTTCCTAAGGAATCCTATATACACTCACCCATACTACTAAGGAATCCTACGTACACTCACCAAAGCCAGCAGTAAAACCATATGTGCGACAGGCATTCGATTGTGAAGCTCTATGGAATTGGGGTCTTCGGCCAAGGGAATTGGATAGGTTGGGGTTCGGAGCTGGATTTGTGACTTCACT
This sequence comes from Symbiodinium pilosum, assembly GCA_905231905.1. NCBI lineage: Eukaryota > Dinophyceae > Suessiales > Symbiodiniaceae > Symbiodinium > Symbiodinium pilosum. The sequence continues at coordinate 31,843 of CAJNIZ010032124.1, read as the reverse complement.
TGCAGGTCGCGGGCTTTTGAAAAACAGGCCCCCTGCTTATGATCTTGGGTCAGGCTAATGCCAAGACTGTTAGGCCCTCTCATGCGCCGGTGACCTAACTGAGACAGAAGCTTGGATCTTGATCGTAACCCCAATTGAGCCGAAAGCAAAGGGCCTTGCTGCCCCTAGCCCGCCGATATGCGGCGTCGGCCAACCCCGTGCGACCCTTCTTACGTGAACCCACGCAACTAAGAGCAACGCAGACGAAGACAACAACCCGGTGCACCCTGACAACACAAGCATTGAAGGGTAACAGGACTAAGTCTTGGCTGAGCTGTCCTTCTAGAGTTAAAACCCCAAACGCCAAAACCTTCACACCCGCTGGCTCAATTGGCAAACCTATTAACATCCAGGACTTGGGTGACGCGGGCATCTCCAAGGAGATACGGTAAAAGTATGTCTGCCATACAAGAAAATCAGCAGCTGCAAAGTCTTCAGAAACTAAAGACTCAGCCCGCATGAGGCGGTGGCCTGGCCAACAACGATCCTTGACCCTTGCGCAGATACCAATCCTGCCATGTGAGCTATCTATCGTCTAAGCTCCTTAAGGGGGGCTGTAAGAAGGATTAATCGGGGAGTATTCTAGGGGTTATTAAGCAGGATACTAGGAGTTTAGACTATGGCTCATGCGAGGCCATGAGCATACTGGACACATATTGCGGCAATAGATGTTATCGGTAGCCCTACCAATTCCAGGGTCCCTACAACTATTGAAACCGTCTTCAGTCGTGGTAGTGGTGGTGGCGGCATTGCGCTGGTAGTGGTAGTGGTAGTTGAACGGGTAGAAGTGGTGGTGCATGTAGTGGTGGTAGTAGCAGCAGCAGTAGTAACTGTGATACTAACAATAGCAATACTACCAATAATGCCATTACCACCATGGTTCTCATCATACGTAGTCACAATCATCGTCACTATCGCAAACATCGTCACTATTCTTTTTGACAAACGCATGGACCCTTGGCCTCTGCTGGATGGTTTCTAGGAGCAACTAAGGGATTAGCTTCCGCTGTTGAGAACTTCTTTCATCTAATGCTTCAGGATGTTTGTTTCTCCAAATATTCAGGTCACGTTTGCAAGTGGTCTCTTGTCTACTACGCTCTGACAAGTTTGGAAGCAATGTCGCAGTGGGTGGGCGGAAAGGAGCTGAGCTGCAGGTTTTTCATCTGCATTTTCATCTGCTTGATCCTCTGGCTATTCAAGGGCTAACTGTAGGGCTTGAGACCTGACACCCCGGACACCAGATTACAGGCTTCAAGTACCTAATCCCGGACCAAGAACTTGTTCAGTGCAGGAAAACCCACCTGCATCAAATACATTGATGTCATCAAAAGGGGACATTCTGCTGGCGCAACTCTCAACTAACCCTAAACTCCTGAGACCCCTGCACCGCAAGTCCCATGTGATCCACAAATATTCCTCACAACATAACCCCCGCATCGTTGCTACAACTTAACTGCGGACTACCACAGTATGTCATAGAAAGAAGTCAGATTCAAGTGCCGTCCTGGTCAGCATCAACTTCCTCGGTACCTTCTGGGATTGATGCCGCACGGGTTCGACGGTAGCCATTCCTGACGAGGCTCAAGATCGCGGTTTGGGAAGGGTTGGTGCAATGGATTTCCGTCCAGTTTAGGTGTTTTTTCATTTTGGTATGAAGGTTCAGGCTGTAGCGCGTACGGCATGGGGATGAGGGCTTGAGTTCCGGATTTGGGGTTGGGCCTACGTCCTTGAGATTCGGGTTTGGCTTGCGGGGTGATAGTTGCCATGGTCCAGGGTCACGCATGCCCCAATGCATGGATGAAGACGGTAGGATAAAGCCTGGAAATCTAGGGTGCCCAATGTTCAAAGCACTGGTCGTTTGTCCTCTTGTAATCTAGAAATTTGCCGGCCAGGCTACCCCTGTCCTGTTAGCTTAGAATTCTTAATAGGTATGGTTAATCTAAGTAATGTAGACCCTTGATTAATAAACCCACGCCTTTTAAGGGCCGAAATATTAGGATCCCTATTATAATCCCTATTCAAGGGAGAGGGTTTATTAATCAGGGGTCTGGGTTAGAAGCTACTGTGTGTTTTGAAGGCTGCATCTCAGGCTCAGGAGCTATTCAACTGGACGTGCAAACAAATATTGCGTGCGGAAAGCACAAGCGTGAATGAAAAGTGCACCCACAGCCCTGGAGCTATTCACAGCTGAAAGCTTAGGCATTGCAACCTGTCAAGGAAGGAGTTGAGCTGGAGGTCAACTGCGGATTAAGTTTCTAGAGGGGCTGAAACGAGGCCCCCCACGTTGAGATGCTGGGGGGATTGCCCCAACAATAGCGCAGGATTTCTACAACTCCTCACCTTCACAGGTGTCCGCGAACCGGCAGGCTGGACCCAAACCAACGCTCCAAGCTGAGGGCTTGGTGGTGGATTACCGTGGGACTCTTCTAGCTCGGGCATCTTGTCCAAGACCATAAGCCCCCTTCAAACAAAGGGCAAAGAAAACCTTGGAACCTAGATCCTGGAAAAAAACATCAACTACCACAGGCCAAGATGCACGAACATGGAGCGGTGCGGCTGGGGAACTGGCCCCCGAGCCATTTCTGAGGCCTGGACGGCTGTACACTTTACGCTTTGGCCAGGGAGACACCTTAACCCCATAGAAGTTTTGCCATGGACGATGAGAGGCGGTCATGAACCACGAAATATGACCCTCCGGAAAATGCCTCAGAATCTTGACAGCCTGAATGCTCATGCAAAATCTGCATGAAAATCGCATCCTGATGGTGCCGTGCGCCTCGGCCCAGGTGGGCGGCCTCCGGATAATCCGAGACCGCCACGTCCGCATTGGGTTGACACCGACATGATCAATTGTCTACACTCCTAGTTTCCCCCTTAGTAACCCCTAAAATAATTCCCTTTTATACTCCCCTATACAATCAACTCCCTTTTGAAAAGTTTAGACTAGACACCACTTGGTTTGGGTTGTAACTGGATCGTGCAACAGAGCCAGCATCTCCATCCCAGCATTTGTGGCTTTGCTAGCAGACACTCTACTCTCTAACTCCCCATATCCCAATAGAATCCCCGCATCTACAGGCTTCCCATCTCGAAAAAACGCAACTTGGCCGTGTAAAATCCTGCAGGTTTCTGCGGTCAGCAAGTCGCCAACCGAGTAAGGGCGCATGCTACAATCAACTGGGTAGATTTTCAGGAACTTAGAATAAGTGACTATGGTAAGGAAACCGCTATATACCCATATTATGGCGACTTAATGTAAGTTCCTTAACAGCAATCCCCCCCAATCAAGGGATCCTAAACCCTAATGGGGAGCCCAGGAGCCTTCTCCGTCTCAAGCCCGCCAGCGCCAGCTAGTAGGGCATCCAAGTAGGTGATTCCTGAGCTTGCAAGTTTAATGGGGGTTTAGGGAAAGGCCTTCAGAGATCCAGGGCTTGGGTCTCTAGGAATGACAGTAAGTATTCCTGGATATGCAATTTCTTCACTGGCACCCATATCAGAACAACTGTCCACAAATGATTTCTGTTGATAAGGGGACGGGGGTGTCAGGTCCTCATCTGAGCGTGTTTGATAGCTTAACGCTTCAGGGCTCAGTTGTTGTTTGACTCTTGAGGGCCACTCCTTATCCTTCATGGCTGGGGCTGGGGATCTTGAATTGCATGTTCGTTGTCAGTTCTCATCGGGATCATGACAGAGAAAATCAACTTGGTAATTAGGTGGCTGAACACTGTCAATGGCTTTGAGGCACCTTGGTGTTGAGAAACATGCCCCCTGCACGCACGCTGACGGAATACCTGAAAGCTCCAAGGTTCATACCCGGAGTCTTGGCAGATGTGATGCTGGAAGTAAGGGTGTCTTATGTAAGAGCCACAGAAATGTGACAGTGACGCTGAGAAGCCAAACAGAGAAACTGAAAACCTCCCTGTTTGGATCCCTATTACAATACGGCACCCATTGTTGAGGGTACCCAAAAAGGGATCATAATTTTGACAACCACCCATACGGAGTTTTGCATGGAAGTTGAAGTAGCCCAACTTTTCAGGTCATGAATCCGAGCCCTTCAACTCTTGAGCGCCAAGCCCTAAGCCCTAATCCCTGAACCCCAAACCCTAATCAATCCCTAAACCCTGATCCCTGAACCCTAACTCCTAAACCCTTTTAATCCCTAATCACGAAACCCTCATCCCTAAGCCTTAAAACCCTCCAGGTGAGGAATGCCAGGTGGCTTCAAGTCAAAACACAACCCAAATGTAAGATCATCACATGCGACCACTCCATCAGTTGAAGCTTCCCAGGGCATCCCAGTATGGGGGCTTCCCCAAACTTAGGGGTACCCTTCAAAAGGGTTAAAGGGTGATGTATAGGGGGTATGTGAGGACTATATAGGGATACAGAGGGTTTCGGGTTTTCCAAAGTTACGGGTCCCTTTCTGGCGGTGCCCATGATAAGGATTCATAGTATATGGGGGGTCGAAAGTGGCGGCCCCCTACAACAGTACTGGAAACTACCGAGTGACTGTCCTGTAGCTCTCCCAATACCTGGTATGATGCTGCTTTTCAGGGTCGTCTCTTTCTCTCTCTCCCTCTCTCTATCTATACGAGGTACGGTTCAAACAGTGATTTTCTGATACTACGCGCTCAAACGTGTTGAGCACGTAGGTCAACACAGGTTCCTGTCCATGCCAAAACTGCAGGATCCTGCTAGCGTCGCTGCAACAGAAAGAGACCAATCTTGCGACTGACGCCCCTGTCCTAAACCTACCAAAAGCCCTAAACCCTAAACCATATCATCAACCCTAAGCCCCTCACCTCTCACACTACTCTGAAGGTTGTGTACTGAGCTCAAACCTGTTGGAAACCTGAGTTGCTTAGGGTTTAGGGTCTAGGATTAAGGTTAAGGGTTTAGGTCCAATTAGGGTTTAGGGTTTAAGATTTGCCAAAGTTCCGACCGGAGGAGCGGGATTGTCCGAGAGCTCTCCTCCAGATTTCGTGGCCCATGGCAAGGAACTCTGGGTGAGCTCAGGGGATCAGGGTTTAGGGTTTATGGTCTAGCAGTTCCCAAAAAATGGGGTCCCACTTTGCTACCACCTAATACCATGTGCCGTAATGTAATCTATAACCAGAAGAGGCCCATAATTTTGAGAACAATCACTATAGCAATAATGGTACTGAAACAGGAAACTACTGTATTAGAGTAAAACAGGTAGACCATGCGGGAGGTGGGGTGCACAAGGAATACATATAGAAGGCTTGCTGCAAAATCATGAGGGTCGTGAATGATCTGAAAAACGTGCCACAGCAAAAAGCCACCCAATTCGCTGAAAGTTGAACTTGCATGTAGCAGTGGAGAAGGTTTTTATCGAGCATCAACTAGCACAGCCTTCATTCAGCACCCGAACCCTTTGCCTGCCGCATTGGTCTTATGCAGCAAAACTGCGTACAAAGACTCTATGCGCTGTTTGTCTTTGCGCACTAAAGCGTGGAATCATCCCCTTCTCAGACCTCAATCTAAGCAGTCCTCTTCTCAGAGGAGAAGGAACGGCAAAACAGAAGCCTGTTCAACCTGCACTGAACGGTAGAACGCAGAGCCTCGACGGGCCAGCCACACAGAAGGTAGGACAACGGCAATCAAGGAATGGATCGCTCTTCCCCGGCCAAACCTACCTTTCGCGTCCTCTTGGAAGATTCAACTACGACATTTCCAAGGACTTGAAGCTCTTGCCCCGTCATCCTCATACATACCCTGGGTCCTAACCCCACCCAGTCACAGTCTATAAAAGGGGTCATATTAAGAGCTTTATACTCATAGTCAGAGTATAGGCATTATACAACTGTTTTTGAGTGGTGGCCGTATCCAATACCTACCCCGTGCAAGATTCCCACACAAGTGCCTACATTCCCCCCTTTTCAATCCTTCAGAGTCTTCTTCCAGAAAACCGAAGCCCTCCTAAACCGCAACTCACTGGTGGTTAGTAGGGAATAAAGGCCTAGAATCCCTGTATAATCCCTATGTAATATAGTATAAAATGTGTGTACATATATATATGTATATAGTTTTTCCCCCCCCCTATTCCCTACTAACCACCAGTGAAGTAAACTGTAGCTCCTGGATTTGCAGGACCCTGAACCCTAAAGCCTAAATCCTAAACCCTAAACCCAAAGCCCTAAGCCCTAACCCTTAAACCCTAAGCCCTAAACCCTAACCCCGAAACCCTAAGCCCTAAACCCTAAGCCCTAAACCTTAACCCTTAAACCCTAAGCCTAAAACCTAACCCCTAAATCCTAAGCCCTAAACCCTAACCCTTAAACCCCAAGCCCTAACCCCTAAGCCCCAGTCTAGCTCCTGGATTTGCGGTTTGACTCAAGGAGGGCCAGCCCAAAGCAGTGCAAAGCGACAGATTGGAAGCCACCGATTCGGCAACCTACTGTGGATGTCTCTGGGCTGTTTAGGGGTTTAGGGTCTAGGGTTTAGGACATACAGGGCCATATAGGGGTGTATAGGGGTTATTTACTGTGGATCCTGAAAAATAGGATTCAAGGTTTCGGGTTTAGTCTCGCGTCTAGGGTTTAATGTGGATATTTTAGGGTTTAGATTTACAGGGCCATATAGGGGTATTTAGGGTTAAATACTGCTGTTGATACAAAAAAATCCTGCATGACCTTAGTATACTACCATACCATAATTCCCAAAATATGAGGTACTTAGGGTCATGCAGGATCTGAAGAATCCACTGCAGCAGTCTACAATGCTTCACTGGGGGCCTGACGGGAAGTTTCCCTCAATTACAATTGTTCCACTATGGGCCTATCTAAGTGGTAGCATTGATGGGGGGGCATGGGGGAACCCATGAGTGTTAGAGGCATTTAGCAGGGAATTCTTGGGGTTTGCAGGTGTCCGGGAGCCTCCAGGCAAGCTTGATGCCTTTTCTCAGCTCTCAGGAGCTCCAAAAACAGGGGGGTGGCGTTCATATCTGACAGAAACCTCAAAGAAGAGGATTCAAGCTGAGACCCTGTGAGTGATTAAAAGTGTCCCATAAAAGAGGCAAAAAAACGCCAAACCCTGAGCCCTTTGCAAGTCGGAATGTAATTCAGATGCAGGTGCCAAACCTTGGAGCGTCCATCCGTACGGTTTGCAAGGTTTAGTGCGATCCCTTGCTGAGATATCCTCACGCCATGTTCTCTTCTCGTCTGCAGAACTTGAATGCCGCAGGATTCGGCTATCTAGGTTTCTCTGCTCACCTGGTGTATCTCATACGCATAGCTAGCCACGCTTTTAAGAACCCAATGCCAACTAATGCAGTCACCTGATGAATACGCCCCGTCCTTTTAAGGGGCTTACTATTAGGATCCCTGGTATAATCCCCATTGAGGGGAGGGGGTCTGTTAATTAGGGGTCTACATCAGAGTGAACTCCCAAAAGATATCTCTAGTGAGCTAACAGACTGAAGTTCCACTATTAGTCTATGGGGGCAATCTTGGGATAATGGAAAAGGAAATGGAAACTACAGGGATTATAGGGGTTGCATAGGGATTAAAGGGTATATGTTGGGGTTATATTGGGATAATGGAAAAGAACATGGAAGCTATGGGGATTATGCGGATTATGTAGGGATATTTGGGTTATATAGGGTCATATTGGCATAATGGAAAAGAAACTGGAAGCTACTGTAGTATATAGGGGTTATATCGTGCATTGCGTAATGCAATTCACGGCGGCCCGCCCGCATAGAATAGTCCGAAACGGTGCAAGGTCTCCTCAAAGAGCTCCATTTTCTTTTCCACTATCCCACATATAACCCCAATAGTTTAGGGTTTAGGGTTTAGGGTTTATATATACCCTGGAATCCCTATATAATTGAAGATTCTCCAGAATTACCTTTGGGTGGGGAATGCGGGAATGAAGCCGGATGATCATTGCTACCATGCCTGCAGTATTCTTCAGGACTCTCCCCTGCACATTGCATACTCAGCAGCTGCTGCAGTACGTCTAGCAGACATTCAGTTCGTGGCAGCTCCATCTAAACCTTGTAGGTTGCCATTGCAAGTCAGAACCAGCCGCCGCTCTGGTGCCACGAGCTTGGAGGTTTAGCGTTTAGGGCTTAGAGTTGGGAACCTGGTAGCTCGGCAATAAGAATGAGCCCTACCCCTATATTGGAGAATCAAACGTAACATAGAACATGAAATGGAAACCTATGTTTAGGCTCTGGAGCTGAGAGATACAGTTTTACCCCAATAATTCAGAATTATGACACGGAGAATGGAAACTGCAATGCAACCTGGGCTTATATGGGGGAATTATCATAGGTATGACAACAGAAGACCTAGTCGAGGGACCGAGCGCGCGTCGTCGTCCGTGGGGGCCCAGCGAATACTCGACAGAACCTGTGAGCCAGGACACTTTCAGAGGAAAGCTGAGCTGGCTGTCTATACTCTAGGTGAGGATGGCCTCATTATATTTGTGTCATATGGGTGGTTGTCAAAATTGTGGTCCCTTTTTGGGTACCCTAAATATTAGGTGCCGTATTATAATAGGGGTTTGAAGAAGGACCATAGTTTTGACAACCACTCATAAGGGTAGATGTTGGGAGTGATGCAAGGAGCATGGGACTTAGTTGGGGACCGCTCATGATGGCTTCGCACCTTACAACCAAAGGTTGCACTATGGGAAATACATGTCAAGAAGCCTGGGGATAGCACAAGGCTTTGGATCTCTTGCCAGCCTAGATGTCATATTGAGCCATAATCTAAACTCCTAGTATACCCCTTAATAAGCCCTACAGTAGTCCCCTATATAATCTGATTTAGAACCCCCTTTGAAGGAGTTTAGACTATAGCTGCTCATGTGCAAGTGCACGTGGCAACCTTGAGGCACAACGGACACCAGCAGACCTTTAGACCTGTGTAGTTTGAGACGGCTGTGCAGGCCACCCCTTCTCTTTGACTGAACTCTTGCAATCCCAAACTCATTCCTATCCCCCAGACATCCCCAGAAGATGAAAAGCTGGAAAACTTGGAGCTTAGCACTTGGCGTTGCTTCTAAGTTTGGACCTGACTCCCCGGAAGGCTCAAAGCTGCAAACCAACAGTGATTGGGACAACCTTCCCGTGGTATCCTCAGTTCTATGGCAATCCGTAGAAGATTGATGGCAGCCCTAATCCATAAACGACGCTAATATCCGGACATGAGAATAGCCAGCTGGTGCTCCAAGAAGTCTGCTGCGAACCATACTGGCCGGCGCCACAATAGCCACACCAAACTGCTACTCAACGAACCCCTGCATTGCACAAATTATTTCTATTATGAATATTCCTATTATTACTATTCTTACTACGACCATTACTACTACTTGGTAGTTTCCCAAAATTAGGGTACCCTAATATAGACCCCAATATACTATAGTCCTTATCATAGGGGCCCCCAAGAAGGTACCCCTAATTTTGGGAAACCCCCACTTTGACCCCTGACCACCGATGATGGAAGCGGGGGGGGGGCCTCCCAGTCCATGATGCTAGCATCGCTGGCATCCAGCACATCCCACTCGCTTGAGTCCTGTAGGGTTCCGGGTTCACCCAGACCCCCTGGGAGGATCTAAAAATTCGATCCCCTATATAGACCCATTAGAATCCCTATATAATCCTTATATAATTCCCCCTAGGGTTCTAGTAGGGGATCTAATTTTTAGATCCTTTTGAGGGTTCTGGGCAGGGTTTCAGGTTTAGGGTTCAGGCTCTACGCAGGTGCGTTGAGTGGAACGTGGCGAAGACTAGATGATCATATTTTTTGCAGTGTCCACACTTGTAGAAAAAGTATACAGCGAAATGCTATGGGGCGGGGACTGGCTGAAGGGGTGGGGAGCAACAAGAAGCCGATGAGCCCCCCAAGCGTTAAGTAGTTGACGATACCAGTCACCACATGAGCAAAAGCCTTGCGGAGGAGACTGAAACCAATACAGGTCCGCACAACACATTGACGTGGTCTTCATCCACTCAAGCAGCCCGTCTGCCCAGATGCAAGCCCTTCTCGCAGGGAAATCATTGTAAGTTGTACTTTATCATCCCCACCTCAATCACTTCTAGCAGGCAACAGGGGCTCGGAAAACTGTTGCCCAAGGAGACAAAATAACCCCAAACCTTAAATTGTTTGAGAACAATATCAACTGAAAAGAAATGCATTGCCCGGTCCGCAGTCGACGCAGCACTGTCCGCCCTAAGTGTTCTTGGGCAGTGATGTCAAGGGCAGCATGGTTTGGCCCCTTCCACAAGGGGGTCTAAGAAGTCCTGTTACAGCTCGGCACCTCACAACCTAGACCTATGCCCGTGGTTCAACACCTGAGAGTTTGAACTGCAAAGTTCGTATCACTGAAGACAGTAGACTGCAGATGGCAAGGCGGCAAGGTGCCGCGACACATCACGTGTGGTGACCGTGCTTGAAAGTTCAGTGTTGTGCCAGGACCTGTCACAGGCATGTGACTGCGCACACACACACACACTGTGTCTCGTGAGGTCTGCAAACATACAGATCCCAAACACAAATGCAGAAGGCAAAGCTGTAGACCCGTGGTCCGAGCCTCTGTCAGCTATAGTCTAAACTCTTAGTATCCCCCTTAATAAGCCCTACGATAGTTGGGACCCTACATAGCACCCTGTATAACCCCCTTTAAAATGAGTTTAGGCTGCAGCTCCTATGAGCTTGGATCTTCTGAGCCTCCAGCATTGCGCCTTGGAATCGCTTTCGCAGGGAGGTCGCAGGAACTCTGGTCAACTGCGTTTTTTTTGAGCCAGCCGCTTGTTGCACCAACAGCATCTGCAAGCCAACAGCACCTGCAACACCTGCATAGATGAGGTCTAAATTATCTCAGCATACGCTGAAATGCATATAACAAAGGAGCATTAAAAAAAAGCCTTGTGATCACTCTCAGTAAGAGGGGGGCATCACATAATGAATGCAACTGCATTTGTCAGCCCAGCAGAACAAGCTGACATGACAAGCTCCGCTTTGGGGTACCCTAACTTTTCGGAGCCTTATGACAATGGGGACCCCAAAGGCGTTCATAGCTTCATCAACCCCCCAGGTCAAGAAACAAAAGGACAGGATACGTACGCACTCAGGCCATCATCATGCCAAATCCTTGATACACATCTTTGCCTTTCGCGCGGCATCCTGGCACAGATTTCCTCTGCAGTGTTCCACGTGGAAAGGATGCTCCCCAAAGTAAATTGCATGAGTTTTGGCCCTCCATCCACGCTCAACTTCTCCAATCCGTTGGATGGTTGAGTTTCGCCTGCTCTTTTTAGTTCTGTCTCTCCGATTTTCTTGTTTTTTCGGCAGAGGGGAGATGCGCTTTTCCGGGATAAGCCGCAAGACCTGCCAAAAAAACACCAAGCACCAACTCCCAACCTCGGGCCCCTGGCTTCATGATTGCAGTGTACCAGCCTGCCTTTCAGGGCACCCTTAGTCGCCTCAAGCAAAGCAGTTGTTCTGAGCATTGACAGCATCTCCAAGCCACTGGACAGGCCTACTGGTTCTTAGTAGGGATATGGGAATATATTACCAGGACCTTCCTTGTACCCTTAATTGGGGATATGTGGTCCCTAATTGTGGGTACTTAGGCCCTAATAGAGGGTAGGAGGAGGGTGTAGGTACATAGGGATTGTGTTCCCTTGTTCCCTACTATAAGAACGAGTAAGCAGGTTTGTAATCCAGATGGCTCTTCCTGCAGTCCCCTCCCATAGCACCAAAGCCCGCATGCCATGTGCGAGCTCTGCAACTACTCTAGGCACAATTGGCTGCTTCCACATATAGGAGAACCCCAATATAGACCCCAAAAGACTATCACCCTTATGAGTGGGAACGCTTCCAAAACGGAACCCTAATTCTTGAAAACTCCGCCCCAGTGGTAGTGCCAACTATTGCCGCAAAACATGCCTTGGTAGTTTCTTTGGGACGACAATATAGACCCCCAAATACAAAGATCCTTGTTGTGGGGACACCCCTCCAACAGGAATCTATGAAAACCCGGCTTATGTCCTGTGCCAGAATGCCCTCTCCGCAATCACACATCACATCCGAAGCTGCTGGACTGATGATGACTTGGGAGTTTTTCAAAATGTTCCCTATATAATCATAAATACGGAGCCCTAGAATGCTTCTAGAATCCCCAGCTAGCCTTAGGGTCCATAAGGGCCCCCAGTTTGAGAACGCCCCATGTGCCTTCCAGGCTGGCCCACAGCATCAGGCAGGCTGGCAACCGCAACCATTTTCATGGCGAATATAGGGTCCCTTGAAAGGGGTCATGTGGGGGTATATGGGGATTGTGTAAGTTTAGGGTGTTTAGGGTTTGGGATTACAAAGTCGTGTGGGTAGATTCCATAACGGGCGGGGTGGAGGACAACATAGACCCTGATATACATTAGTCCGTGTTATCGGGACCCCTAAACAGCGACCCTTAGTTGTTGGAAACTGCTCAGGATTCAGCGTCCAAGCAGTTGGTCTCTGATTTTGCTGGATGGGGCCGCCCAAGTAACGGTCTTGCCTACCACTTTCGGTGGCTTTCCCCATTCTAAGCTCCAGGGAGCAGTTAAAACGCAAAACCTCTGCTTGCTACCTGCTACCTTCTTAACTGTGCTGGCCTGAAAACCAGGCCTCATCCTGAAATGCAGGGAAGGAGGGACCCCCTGTTGGGGTCCTTCCGCATCTAAGCGGTGTCCGCAGCTGCCCGCTCGTGCTCAACCAACCTTGGCGGCGAGGCTTCTGGTAAGGTAAACCAGGCAGTTTCCCTAAATAGGGGCACCCCAGTATAGACCCGAAGATATTATAACCCTTGTGATGGGGACCCTCAAAAAGGCATCCCTAATTTGGGGCACCCCCCACCCATTTATGGGGCTTCTGTTGCCATGCAGGAGGCTGAGATGAATTCATCAGAAGTCCTAGGGAACGTTTTCATGGGGCTTAGGTCTTGTGCCCAGTAGAAAATTATCTTTTCTTATGCAACATGGAAATCTCAAAAACAATCTGAGGTCCTCCTTTCTATTCGGTCGAATCATCAAATCAAACTTCCTGCTCACCGCCCAGGCCTGCAGGTCTACGACTCTCCCAGACTAACTGAAGCCTTCGGTGCGTCAAACTTGCACATCTTGGGCTGGCATTGTTTCTACATGCATGGTTGAGTTTGGTCGTCTGTAGATGTACTCACAGAGCCCGTGAAACGGGTTGCCTCAAGCGGCACAGGACAGTACGGCTCATGAGGCTGCAGCAGTCTAGCCCGCAACGTGCAGGCCTAGCATACCTAAACCCTAAACCCCAATCCTTATCTGAGCCTTCGTCTTCCGTAAGTACAGCCGGGCTACAGGCACTAGCACAAAGTCATACTGATCATGATTTAGAGACGTCCCCATTCAGATTCCAACAGCAGTCTGAACCTTCCAACCGCCATGTCAACTGCAGTCGACACTCTTTTCTACGAGGACATGTACGGGCTTTTTTTTGTGAAGAAGTATGAGTACAAGAAAACTTCAGATGTTGGGGACGGGAGCATAGTTCCTATCTAAGACATTGCTCCCTCGAATCCCATCCCACCCCTCAACAAGGACCCTGAAAGAAAACACATCCACTCTCTGAACCTGGTGCAATACTGGGCTGCTGTTAAGGAATTTAATTTAAGTTACTATATTGGGGAAACCCTATTATTTACCATATATACCCATTATGGTAACTTAATTTAAGTTCCTTAACAGCAACCCAGAATTATGAAGCCCGTGAATCAC